>MU870704.1:0-27393 GCA_036418205.1 Ostertagia ostertagi | reverse complement strand
AAGTAGCTAAATAAGGGCAGAAACTAGTTTCCCCTTTGGAAGTGACCCGCAGCCGCGCCACCTTGTCCACAACCCGGTTATACCGTCTTATGACAGCGGGGCACGTCTATGTGCCCACATTCCACTCGAATGAAACCATTTGGCCTTCAATTTGTTTGGTTTATTTCATAATATAAATTCTCCTTGAGCGGATTCAGAAAATATAATAGTATTTCCATGTTTAGTGAGACAATAGTTGACGATAGTGGCGATTTTGAAACATATAGAAAGAAAATGCGAAGACACGTGCAACGGCTTGTAGCATGTATGTGCAGTGGAGGAAAGTCGACGACACTTTGAACTCAGCACACCCTTTTTATGTTGCAAGCAGTGGGGAATCGTTGGAAAAATGAGGTTGGCGAGATGAAACATGAACGAACAATTGGAAAAAGCACAAGTTTCGCAGAAAAGAGTCACAGTAAGCCGGATCGCGCGGCCTCTCTGAGCTTTCCTGTTAGACCTTGAAGTGGCTTGGCAGTCACCAGCAAATTCCGAGTGACTTTTTAGTTAGGTGAGCAAAACTTTAATCATTTCTCCGATTCGGAGGAGGTTTGCAGTCGACCTCGACGAGCGCTTATTTCCAACGCCTGACTATGCTGCTCCGCCTGCCACCGAGGAACGGTGACAATATTCAAGTATATTTAGAGGGTGATCTACGGATTTCCCTACTCTAGTAGACACTGGGGATGCCGAGATCACGATGGGCAAAACAAATGCGCCTATCACGTGAAGGTGACACCACTTAGAGACGAAGATCGGATTTTCATTTAATTTAGCTGATCTAGGAGCCCGAAGAGTTAGTTTTCAAGTCTAACAGAGATGGATTCGAGTACAGGCGGATAATGTTTCAAAGTGATTGTGTTGACATCTAATCCTATTTGGCGGGACAGGACGAGGGTGGGTAATTTAAAGAACAAAAAAAAACGTGAGCCAGGGGAATATGAGGGCATCGTTGGGCGCGGGGGGGGTGAGAAGAGGTGGAGTGTGCGGCGAGCCATTTTTCGTGTGGCAAAGTTTATTTCTGGTGTTTTAGCCTTTGAAAGAAGACGCAAAGGAGCAAAAGCATCAGA
The DNA here is from genome assembly GCA_036418205.1 of Ostertagia ostertagi. Classification (NCBI taxonomy): domain Eukaryota; kingdom Metazoa; phylum Nematoda; class Chromadorea; order Rhabditida; family Trichostrongylidae; genus Ostertagia; species Ostertagia ostertagi. The sequence goes on along the minus strand of MU870704.1, from coordinate 26,284 downwards.
ATGGCCACAACTGAGGTCAACCTTACGTTTTGGTAAAGTAACAAACGGCGGGGTCGTAGTTATGCTGAGTTTTGTTGGTGCGGGGAGGCGTATTTGTTTCGGGAGGCTAAATAGAGGGAAAATAGGGGAAAAATAAACGGACGAGGGGATTTTGCCGGTTTCATTGATAGTTGTATAACCCCCTCCGCCCAGATAAGATCGACCCTGCGACAACAGCCCTCCTTATGGTATTTTGTTAGCCGATGAGCAATCGAAAAAGTAACATTATGGCAGAAGCCTCTGAATCACCTTGAAGACTGAGCCTACCGGTTTTTTCCTTCTGAAGTACGGAGAGGCTGGTAATCTTGAGCACAGTTTATTTTTAATAGCTACCCTGTTAGGTGAGTATTGATATCCAGCGATACTAAGATGTGTAACCTATCTGAATTCCATAAAGGATAAGGATTGAGCATTTGCGATTGATCAATCCCTTTTTGGGATGCGGCAACGCATTTACTACTCCATTTTGTACATTCGTAGTGGCGCTTTGATGCGATGGCCTACTACAATGACTTGCGAGGGGCAGCCGATGTTCAAGTCAGTGTTTTTTATCCTCCCGACAAGTCTAGTACAATTAACGACCCGGAGGGATGGAAGGATTGGTTAACCCGGGCGAACTCGCGGGAACCAGGATTGATCCCGGGACGCTCGAATGATTTCGCGATTCAAAACAACTGTTTACACTTTATCAGATTCGGCAGACTGTTTACTGTTTGATAATAATGAAATTATTGAAGGGATAATGACTGCTAATGAAGAAAAGTATAAAAATGCTACCGAGATACACGCATAACGGCTGTCATAAATGTCCCAAAGTACGAAGTGATAAAGGAACCTCAGCAAGAAAAATATTATCGTCTAGCGATGATCAGCTCATCTTCTTCATATCAATTGAGCTGTTGTCGGGAACATATTGTGAACAGCAGCAAAAGTCACCGAGATATTGCGGCAATCAGCTCATTCTCCTTATCAATTTTATCAATATTCTGATAATTTCAAGCTCTGAAAATGCGATCTTGATAGAAAAAGTCGCATTTTCTGGAATACTTCCGCAGAGAATTTAGGCAAAAAGATTGCCTAAATTCATTTAAATCCACGTTTCTTTTCTTTTCCCCCTCTTGCAGTTCACGTCCCATCCCTACTTTCATACTCGATTGGAATTCCCACATCAAACTGCTCCTGATCCTTGCATTCACATGATATAACCCATGACTCAGTCGCAGTGATACAGCAGGTTCAGTGTTGCGACGGAGGACAACATAATACCTCGCTATCGTGTAGGAAAAAAAGGCGCTATCGCAAAATACGGGGACATTCGTGATGACATTACATTCAGAATCGCATTGAACCATTTTGTTTTTGTTTGTTGACTGCTGCTGTTTTAACGCACGCAGTGTCGCGTTGGGGAATGTTTCACAAAGTACTGGGTTGTGACAACAAACTTGCGTCCAGGTGGGACCAGAACGCCGCACCTCTCGCTTTTAGCGGCAAGGGCGCGCACAGTTACGCGTACATGGGGCCAGCATTTCATTTTCAACTCAAGCTTTTCATGGTAAGAGCCGGTTAGCGCCATATCATTGCGATATGACTAGCGGCTCAACAACGTTATACGTGTGAGTCTGAAAGCTATGGTACGTTACCAATGAAAAGCTGAGTAGGGAGAATTGGTGCCCCGCTAAGCGTAACTGGATTAGCACCACTTGCCCGGAAAGCGAGCAGTGGGTGTTCTGATCTCGCCTTGGGGCAAAGTTTGTTTCAAAACCGCAGTATTCTTTGTTTACCAACGTCTTATTTTGTTAAAGCGACAGCCTTGCAGGTCGAGGGGTTCTTCCCGGGTCGCGTGAGCACTTTGCACTTTCCACCGCGGGGCTCCCGCGCACTCGGGGGCCTAGCCTTCGGTTGCCCCGTATCTTGCGATAGCGCCAGAAAGTATTGGACACTTTACAATCGCTCTTCATGTGCTAATGGAACTTTTTGATATTCGTTTGTATCTCCTTCTTTACTAGTGAACCAGATAATTTTGGAAGCATTTATAGCTACGAAAGAACAAACAGGTAGCTCATTCTTGAATCCATTGTTGTTTGTGTCCCATGACTTATCGCAGAAAGTGACATAGCTGTGAGAGCCCGACGGGGCGACGGGTGTCGTTCTTGCCGGAGCCATCTGGAAGTTGTTGGTTCTCTCGAACGCGCGCCGCTCTGTCATCGATCAAGCGCATCTGCTCAGTTTTTGGGTTAATTTTTTTCTGCAGTACTCCTAAAAATATCACATGTGATAGCCATCGCTTGCATCAGACTGGCGTTTCATCACATAACACATGACTTAACGAGGCGGCAGCTGAACGCAACGCTCTAATGGACATTTCTGTTCGTCTAAATATTGCCTTTCGTATCATGCTGCTTTCGCAAACGATTACAGATACCTGGCTCCCACTTTGTCTGTCCTGTTTTTATAGGTGTTTTTACAGTATTTCGCCCATTTCTTGTCACTCGCTGTGAATTCCTCAGTTGGAGAAATGGTTCTCAAACGAGTTGGCTATGAGTTGTTCCTAACTTATCATTATTTTCTAATAATTTGATTGTAATGAATGCCGTTTTGCGGCTGTGTTTGCTAGCAGCAGGGTGAATCAGTTCGAGGATTCGTTCGACGTTCGTCAGGATTTTCGCGCTGTTCAGTAGGCTTCTCCCGCGCGAACGTTCACTTCGTTTTACGCCGCGAACCGTTTGGTGCTCTCACAAGTCGTATATTCGCTCTGTTCGAGTAGGCTCTCCGCGCGAACGTTCACATCTCGTACGCGCGAACCGTTGTGCTCTCCACGCGTATTATTCGCTCTGAACACTGTATGCGAAAACGGTGTTTTAAGGAGGTAATCTTTTGTTCGCTGGCCTTACGTATCGTCGGGGCACTTCATCTTCTTCAGGACGCTTGGAGATGTCGAAGATTTCTAGCCGATGAGGAGACTAGCGTCAAACCGTGTCTATCCTTGACGGTCAGGGAGCGAATCCATCTGACACAACATTCTACACAAGTAACAGAGGATTTTCCAAACCGGTATTCACTCCTGCTGCTTAAGCTAAGCATGACACACCTGCCACGAGGCTGCTCTGAAAGGGCCAAACTGTGCGTAAATGGCTGTTCCCAAGAAAATGCTAGCCAGCGGTTGGCTTCAGTGAAAAATTGCTGCTAATGTCGTCACAATTATAGGGAATCGTGATAGTCATTTTTCCTAGTGACGGCCCCATATCACAGGCTCTCCTCGAAAGAGGATTCTAGCAAAACGATCTACTATAAGGGTAACTGCCCAAACGTTTAAGTGCTCTCGTTCAAACGGTAGACCTAGGGTGGCTTACAAGTGGTTTCGTTTCTCGCAGGACTTATTCGTACCTGAGCGCTAGACCTAAGCCCGGCAAGCACAATCTTTTAGGAGCGTGTGCGAGTAAGCGGCCTGTATTCCACCCGCCCACGCGCAATGCTACGCAGATGAAAATCATGTCACGTCTATGTCTGCGTCTCTCTTGGCTCAGCATGATTCTCTCTTCCCCTTTTCAAGGCAAGCACTCTTAGACGTGACAGCTCGGTAAAAATGCAATCATTTAAAACTAGAAAAGCGAGGGTTCTAAATTCTTGGCGATCTCATCTTTCTCGTTTTTTCGCGTCATAAACACTTCTTTTTGTTCGGAACGGAACTAAGCTTCAGTTAGAAAGAAAGGGAAAGCAGTATTCCAGGGTACTTGCTGAGCAGCTTTGTATTTTCACTCTAGTGTCGCCGCCCTCTTCGGCTTAGCCTTCGAATATGCCCCCGTATCTTGCCGATAGCGACGAAAAAAAGTATTCTTGAAGCTGGGCACGATCGCTCTTTCATGTGTTATGGGAAACTTTTCTGAATATTTTTTGCTATCTCTTTTTATTACTATGAATTAAAGATAATTTTCGGGAGCATTTTTATGACTACGAAGTAGAACACTAATGTAGCTCACTCTGAAATCTATTGTGTTTGTCGTTCCATGACTTATCGCAGAAAGTGACATAGCTCGTGAGAGCCGACGTCCGGCGACGGCTGCGTCTGTTCTTGCCGAGCATCTGGAGAGTTTGTTGGCTCTCAGACGGCTCCGCTCTGTCTCGATCAAGCGCAGTTCTGCTTCAGTTTTTGGTTTAAATTTTTTTCTCCCAGTACTCCTAAAATATCACATGTGATAGCCATCGCTAACTTCATACTGCCTTTGCATTCACATATCACATTGACTGTAACGAGGCGGCCGCTTGAACGCAGCGCTCTAATGGACATTTCTAATGCGTTCGAAATATTTGCTTTTCGTAGGCGCATGGCTGCTTCGCAAACGTTACGATACCTGGCGCGCTCCAACTTTGTCTGCTCCGTTTTTATAGGGGTGTTTTTCAGTATTGCGCCCCATATTCTATGTCACCGCTTTGTGAATTACCTCAGTATTGGAGGCATGGGTCTCAACTTGAGTTTGCGATCGAGTTGGTTCCTACTTGCATATCTTTTCTCATTAACTTGTATTGTGAGCAATGAATGCCAGTGGGTTGTGCTGCTGTTGTGCTAGATCGTAAGCAGGGTGAAATCAGTCGGGATTCGTCGACGACTCGTCGAGGATTTTCGGCCCTTAGTGTTTAGGCACGCGCTCCGCGCAGACGTTCCCTCTCGCTACGCGCGAGCGGTCTGGGCTTACTCCGCGCGTACATTTCACTTTTACAATGCAAGCGGCTTTTGAGAATAATCTTTGTTCCTGGCATTACGTATCGCACCAATTCGTATTTTCAGGACGTTGGAGATGGTAAAGATTCACCGATGCCAAGCCCTTTAGCTTCAAAGGCGTTTAGTTTGACGTCAGTGGAGCCGTATCCTCTGGACACGATTCTTACCAGTACAGAGCCACGGTTAGAGGATATTCTCCGCCGATTATTAAACCCTGATGCTAAGCCTAGATGAGACGGCCCTATCGTTGGCTTCCGACTGAGGGCAAACTGGGGCGTAATGGTTTCCAAGAAAAATGCTAGCAGCGCAGTCGGTTGCTTCAGGGAAATTGCTCTATTCGTCACAAATAGGGGAACCGCGATCTCCCCAGTATCCCCACATATCTCATTGTTTTCACAGGCTCTCACTCAAAAGAGGGATTCAGCAACAGATCCTACTGTAAGAGGGTAACTGCACCAAAGTTTAAGTGCTTTCGTTCCAACGGTGGACCTAGGTGCTAAAGGGTTTCGTTTCTCTGAGGACTTATTCGCACCTGAGCGCTAGACCTAAACCCAAGCACAATGATTTTAGGGCTGTGCGGTAAGGGCTTATTCCCACCCGCCCACCTGCAATGCACGCGTTGAGAATCATGTCACGCTAGTGCTGCGTCTCTCTTGGCTCAATCTTCTCTTCCCTTCTCTCGTTCATGGCATGCATTCTTAGAAGTGGGCTCGTGCAATGCTTTGAGTTCAACTACAAGGCGGGTTTTGGAATTTGGTGTTTTCGACTACTTCCTTCAATTTTTTCCTACTTGAAACAGTGCACCTAACTTCACATATTTGAACCGCAGCAGCCGCATTCTGCTATTCAAACATCTTTCTTGAGAGATACTAAGGACAGAAGAGTTACCTTACCTAATAATCGCAAAGGTTATCCCACGTCCATATTTATCCTGTTCAATTTTGCATGTCATTAAATGAGCAGTATTAATTCACAGTGCCATGCCGAATCAACGCAAAAAGCGATGAGTTGTGGGCGGATTTACCGGTCAACGCTGGTTTCACTTTCGAACTAGCCGTGATGTGGGCTTCAGGTTTCACTTTACTCCCATAATATAACACGAAAACCTCACAGTTCAGTTGATCCTTCCTATCGTGTAGTACCGCACTTCCAAAAAGTACCTGCTCCGATTTTTTCGGAAACACCTTCAGCCAGGTGTCGAACGTTATTCGAAGAAAATTCCGAGTCGCTTTTCTTGGATTTTTACCTGTCCGTGGACTATTTTTGACTGCTGCTTTTTCCGCCTTACTGGTATCAAACACTATCAAGAAGGCTATCCTTTTATTTCCAGTACCTCCATTATTTTATTTTGATTTTTTTCTACAATCCAGCTAATTGAAATCTGCAATTTTGAGATAACCTATATTCATTTCACTCTAAATAATTGAGCGAATGCTCTATGGGAAGATTCAAAGTTCAAAGTGATGTCACTGCGAACGTAATGAATAAAGCTGCTAGGAAACCTGAGTCACCTTTTTCATGATTGGCTGTCGAATGCTTCCTCCAGGGTGGTCCACGCGAAGCAGCAAACAAGTTTCGATGGAATAAAAGCCGTCTGTTCACTTGTAACTTGATTGCTCTTCAGAATAGTTTTTATGGATGCAATGATCTTTTGAGTGCACATTTCAGCGTTTCGGACGGAGTCTGGTAGTCCCTAATTTCCAGGGGTTTAACACCTCCTGAAATGACCCCGGCTGTCAAAGGGTATCGTATTTTTTTGAAACGGTTTCTTATTTGTAGGTACTAGGCTGCTTAGAACAAGATGCCAGGTTTCATTTTGCTGGACTGGTCTTATGCTCCTTTTCCCTTGATGCTCAAAGGTGCCGCTCGGGAAAATGGAACTAACAGTTCGGTGGTTCCTGCGCGTACCCGACCTAACCAGCGAAATAACGTTTCGAGGCAGCTGGGCATGTCCTGGAAGCCTTACCATTTTCAGTAGAGTCCACAAACCGTCTGATGATGGGTGCATGTTCGCACTCTCCTTGTCCAGAAACCAAGATTGAGGCGCTATCGCAAATACGGGGACATCCCCTAGCGCTAAGCGCTAGGAGAGGGGGAGTAGGGACTCCGGGGAGAATGAAAACTGTTCAGAACCTCCTGGAATCTTTCCTCCCATTTGCTTAAGATCTAAACCCATCTTTCAAAGAAGGAATGTTTACGAGCTTTAAGTGCAAACTTACCAGACCCCCTCTTGTGGGCAGCCTCAACATTTGAATTTCCAGGTGAACGCTTACGGTGGTGCCCCCAATGGGGCTAGTCTAAAACCAGATGTCAATTTCATAAAGTAAGACATTAAGTCACTCATGAGGAAAATTCGCTCGATTCGCAAGTTTAGGACTTTGCGAATCGAGCGAATCGCTAGCTCCGCGGCAGCGCGCGGCAGCAAATCGCGATCTACTTGGTCGTACTGTTGCAACGCGACCGCGAACGCTAGCGCTCGATTCGCAAAGTCTGACATCGGAAGTGGATGTATAGACCGTAGTTCTGAATAAAGCCATTTCATCCTTTTTTGAATCCTGAAAATCAAAGGATGCCTCGCCATCTATGTGCGATATATGTCGGGGGTGCGGGACTGTTTGGTGCGTCGAGGTTTGCACTGCAGGGAATCGCGCGGTCAGGCTCGCGCGACCGGACTAGGCCAAGCCGCGGCTGTGCAATGGAATGTCAACACGACGGAGTGTCCAGATTCGCGGATGATCCACAAGGTTTGCTTCGAATTGTAAACCCCCACCACAATCCACGCGGAGATCGGTGCAAATCGCATCGGTTCATTGAGAAACTACATCGAAAGGAACCTTAAAGAGAAATGGTAGAAAATTCCTATTTTATCATATTATAAATATGAACATAAGAAGCCACCGAAGAGTTCATTTAGTGGGATGTTAGTTAACTGTCAACTCTATATGCTTCGCAGGCGCTCACTGTATTTGGGAGCTTCCCAAAGGGCCAAATGGAAGTTATACAGCAGTTTGCGATCCTTTCTATCTCTTCCTGCCGATGCCTTTGAATTATACAACGCGTGCAAAGTAATTTTTTCTTTCCTTCAAGTTTCTTTCCAAACAGAACCTTGTGGATTCTATCCACGATCTGCAATCCCTGACGTGTTGAATCGCCACTGTGAGAGCCCGCGAGGACTGCCCCGTACAGGATCGCCGCGCAGATCCCGCCGCGCGATTCGCAGCGCGTGCAACCCCTCGGAACGCACCAAAATCGCGTCGCCCATATTTTTTATATGTCACCTCAACACGCTAAAATTGTCTGAAAAGGGGCGGCTTGCTGTCAGCGGCTTCCCACCCCTCCCTCCCTTTATGAGCTCTTCACTAGATCCTTTGCTAAGAGCTGTGATCTGTTTTTTACTCCATCGAAGGGTTGGAATGGATATCATTTGTGGAGATCTTTTGGTTTTTGTACTAAAAAGCCGCCCCGATAGGCCATTGAGGATCGGAGATTTCACATAGGTCGTAGGGCAGTATCGGCGCGGTCGGCGCGGTTTTCCCCATCTCGACGGCTAAAGACAGCCGTATCGACGATGCTTCTCAGCGGTTTTGTGTATTGTTTTCCGCTATACGAAACATATGCTTTGTTCCACCAATAAATTGCTGGTTCGAGATCAGATCGCTCCGCCTCACAGAGTTAACCTTCTCCCACCTACGAAACTCCTCAGTCCGTGAGCTCTCATTCGATATATTTTAACCCTTCTCTGGTGAAAGTGGAGTTAGGGGGTGGGCGCTCATTTTGATTGTGCGCGGCTCTAACAATAAGGACAAAGATAAAGCTGTTCAGCGATAAACGGAACTTCGTACACGCTCATTCAGGACTGGCCTAATTTAATAAGAAGGCGGTGCTAAACTATATATCATCCACATCCTATTTACTACTTATTTATGGCTTGTTTACAGCATTAAGTAGATCCATCATGTGTTTTGCACATTTGTTTAGTGATCCACCGCAAGGCGATACTTACTCTACCTCTCTCCTTAAACCTATGAAAAAATCCACTCTATGGCTCAGGATCCGCTTCTCCGCGGCCATTCCCAGCTGATCCAGCAGTCTTACCCGAAGTTTCAATCGATTTGGAAGTATTCCAAAGTTTTTCCCTAAGCGTTGTCACACTTATATGAATCATTTATCGTTAGAGGCGCAGAGCAGATAGAAGTGGTCTCAACTCCATTTTCATGCCATTCTCGACATGCTTGTAGGATTGTTTTGGTCGAAAACCATTGGTACATAAGAGCCAAACTCAGGCGTCTATTCTCTTTTCGGTAACATTTCTTCTAGGCATCGATTGCTAGAAATGATGAAGATTGGCGGTTCATGCACTTTCCTTCACCTTCGTTTGGGTGAATCTTGCGGAAACTTCCCTCAACATCGGCATCTGCCAAATGGACACATAGCTGTTAAAGAGGGTTAACTTTGCCGTGGTGTTGATGGTGCCAATAGCTAGTCGCCGTTGAATCTGCGCTCCTACTGTTGAGTCTTTTTTGGTGATTACCACTCTCCCTGTCCACAACCTCGCATCGCTTGTTAATTTCAGTGTTTTTTTTCTTTCCGCCAAGAGGTTTTCAGATGACATACGGTATTGAAGCTTTTGATGCCAATCATCCTGCCTCCAGATCCTAAATGTTTTTAGGATCCTGAGGAGATGATTGGAATCAAAGTTTGAGAAAGACCACCTACACCGCCAAAGCGCCCCTCTCTTAGCGTTCCGATGGAACTTTCCGGACATCAACCCAAAAGTTGAAGTTTCACTAAAACTATCGTTGGCAAAAGCAAAAACGCTGAAGTTCTGCCTTTTGTTTCGAGGACACTTTCTCACTAGCCACTCAATTGTCGTTTTTTTTGGTTTTTTGCCTTCACAGTTATGACCGACACTTTTCTCTCTTATTTTATCTTTATCTTAAATTATAAATATGTTGAGATAGCATTTGGTGCCGATCAATCTCTTTATGCTGGCGCCCCCAGGCGAAAATGTAAAGATCACATTCACCCTTGCTGCCCACAGTGCGGCACCACGCGGGAAAGGTGGAAATGTTTTGCTGCTTTTCAGCATTTTTTAAGTTCAAACCAATAATAAGCCTTTTAGGATCCAGGAGTATAGTCATATTTCATAGTCATTGAATTTTGACAGACCAGATTAGTCCCCCCCGCAACCGCCGGACGTTCTTCCTGCGCAACTTTCTATTCCGCGCATGGTCCTTCCTCGCCCGTGACACAACTCGTGGAAGCGTATGCAACACAATGGTGTTTCATACAGTAGAAGGGACACATCGATGATAGGGCGGTAGATTTTTCGCTTCCTTCCTCATTCTCTTCCTTTCTCCATGCCTCCACTGCCCTGCCGCACCAAATGTGGATATGAACGGAAGTGTGCTCAGCAGGTGTTTATCTAGCTAAGAGTGTTATCAGCAACTATCCTGCTCAAACATTGATAATCTCAAATCTCTGTAAGCTAGCCCATTTGTTAGCGGTTTGTTTATCCCATGAGCTCTTCTCACTCCTTCATTTTGCGGACGGACACACTTACATACACACGCACACACACACACACATACAGATACACCAACCGACACAGCAAAGTTAGCGCTTATATAATAGAAGGATTGTTTGTTATAGTTAATTTTGACAGATTGTTTGGTTATGTGTTAAAACCTACGTGGTGGACGCATTAAAAGCTATTCGCATGGGTTCAAAGATCATTTTGTAGCCGACTGGCTCGACGATGTTGTCCCTCAGTCCAGCCGTGGCACTCTAGTACTGATTGCCCATTTTGGGAAGGTCGTCAACACCGATGGCTCTCTTCGACACTCTCGCTTTGCATGGAGCGCGTGCACTCAGACACTGCATTGCCATCTGCTTCGAACAAACTTCTTTCTGTTTAAGGCCATTTGAAAGCACATTCTGCGGTGCAAACGTGGCTAAATGTGGCGGTTCAATGAGATGGTATATGGCTGTATAAATTGGCTGGCAAGTGGTGAAAAAAAATGGAAAAATGCCACTGAAAATGGTTCTAAAAAGGCCCATCTCGTTTGGGCGGTAGAAGGTCGGGCCCATTGCGACCCGTATTTCCATCAGACCGACTCTCTGAATTGATAGAATCGGAAGAATTAGGATATTTGAGTGTTTTTTTCCAGGGACTGAAGTTCTACCCCTGTTGTCTTATTTTTCGAACTGCTTGGGTCGGCATTTTGTTCAGCAGCTAATCGCACGCAATTTTCTTTTTCGCGTAGAAGTTACACATTTAGACCAGCGCTGCTGCTCCGACTAAAAACAGTTCTGGGCAGTTACTGGATTTTAAAAAATATTTTACAATCAAGTCCTCCTACCCACGCAGGTCAAAGGTGGGTGATCACCAACACGTCAGTGTCAAGTTCTTATGTTGAACAGTATCTGTGATCGATCATTGAATTCATTTTCTTTGGTCTAGTAGAGCTCTTGCTTGAGGTGATGTTGGCAGAGGACTGAGCTGCTCGCATTTGATAAGCTTCCTCCTTTGTATTTGAGGAGAAGAGGGAGAAGTTCTTGAGGATACATAACTTTATTATGGACAGTCCTGGTTAATTTTCATAGTCAGGCCCTATAGAAGACCCTGACATTAGTCCGGGAATAAGGGAAACTGGAGGAGCATCGAATGTAACTTTGAGTTCTTGTGTAGTGACGCTGAAAAGCCAGACCCATCCGGACCAAACCGAGGCAAGAACGAAACTGATTTTGATGTTACACTTTTCCGTGGCGCACCTCACGTGCTGTTGGGAGAAGGGGGGGGGAATTGAGAGCGAGTGTAGCGAGTTACGGCTTGAGACTAAGAGGAGGGGATTCTGTAGAGATTTGAGCATTTTAAGAATCTCCTTTGCGTCTCTCCCTCTCCTTGTACTCACAAAGAAGGTCCCTTTCAGGATGGGGCGTTTTTTTCAAAATGATAAAGTTTTTTATACAGGTTTTCATGTGAGGAAGAAGAACGTGGTCCATTTTCTCCTGGACGACCTAGGAGTTTCGATAAGCAGGGGAGAAGAGATGGTCCGTTCGATCCTCCACCATGTACAAAGTTTTTGCAATTTCTCTTGACGTCCAAAATGCGCAGAAAACACAATCCATCTTTATGGAACGAATGAGTCTATTGGCCGCAATCTGGGGCGCCTAAACTATATTCACAATTTGTTATCATGGGGATCGACTCGGACGCATTACTTCACCAATGTTTTGGCACTCACTAGAGGCGTTTAGGAAGAATGGATATGGTTCTGTGTTCCTCGTATGAAGCCTCACAACATGCAGAAAATCGTTTTTTTAAAGCGCTCAATGTCTGAAAACTTTCTGTTAGCTAAGTAGTGGTCCCCCCTGCCACCGGGTCCTGTTTTGAACGTCCTTCAATAAAGGCACGAGCGCCCTGCGGGCTATTATTTTCGTCGCCAAGCTGGCATGGTAGGTAAGTCACATGTGCGGGAACTTTTCAATCACTGGTCAAGGCGGAAGAAACAATTGATCGGAGTGAACCTTAATTTCATCTTCCCACACTCGAAAAGGTCTTCCCTTCGCTTGCTAGGAGAACTTCTTTCTGTGATGGAGGGACGTTTCTCGATAGAACTTTATGTGCTGTTTCTTCAAAAACTGTAGAGACCTTCTGGGCAAAACCCGCTTGAACGATCTACTCTGGATAGCCCGTCAAGGGTCGAAATTCATTTTCGCTTTCTAAGGACACGTGCATGATTGGGAACTGCACGACCCATTTTGTTCTTACCTCCATAATAATATCATTTACATAGCTAAAAATTATTGTATAGTGTTCAACTGAAAATGTATTTCTCATAAAAATTAAGCAGTTCTATTTTTTACGTAAATACAAACCAGATTGAGATCTAAAAGAAGTAACGTCATAAACGCACGGATGTCGAAAAGAGAGGAATTTCGGATATCTTAAAAGTGTCAGTGGTTGCAGCTGTTGAGGATCGACCCACGCGGCTTCATAGTTGCAACGCGGTTTTCCTCGTTCTTTTCATTTCACGTTCACTTCCCATGCTCCTCCATTTGTCTGTTGTAGTCAGTCTATGGAAGGAATTCCGTGCCTTTTATTTTTTTGAGTCTTACCAGTTGCCTCTTCGTCAAATCTAATAAATGAAAGATTGTAGTGTTTCGGCGATACGTGCACATGGCAGAGCGCGAGGCCAAAACGCTTTTTGCTTATTCTTCGGTTGATTGCGCACGTTTTGACATTGGCTCAAAGTTAGTGTTTTTCAGCGATCTCACTTTCTTACCTAGATGTTGTTGCTAGAACGTTTACGCGCTAACCTTTCGGAGAGATCGCCTTCGGGGAGCTAAAAATCGAGAATGAGTCATGACGAGCCTGACCTCAACAGTGCGCTACCCACTACTAGAAGCTCAAATTCGAACAGGGCATCAGGTAGCGCAAGATGGGCACTCACTGTTACCCAATCGGATCCTTAGCCAGCTACAATACCAAGAGATAAGCAACGCAGCTGTAATCTGGAGCTCTTTCGAAATGAGAGCCACTACTGGTTTGCCAGTGCCCATTTAGGCTCTTACTTCTCAATTAATCATAATGCATTCCCCCTCTGATCCATTTTTGGCACTGCTGACCTTAATCCAAAATGCCTCAAGGGTTTTTCGGGCAAATGCTTCTGATTCTGTGCTAATACCTCGACTGTACCCTCAACAGTAACTTGTTCCCAGTGCGCTGTGCGATTTCGCGATGATTTGTGTAGTTCAGGCAATTTTGAAAGCAGCCCATTTCAATGTCTCGGATCTAGCAACGATTATCAGCCTCCCAGAAACGGATGATTTTGCTTACCCCGAGTGGGATTTGATCTGCAGATAGCACAGCAGCACATGTTGCCTGCAATGGTCATGTCAGCGATCTCTTCAGAGGCCGCATTTAACTCCTTGAGAAGGGTGAGGCCATCAGAGGGATCAGAAGTTTTATCGATCAGAGGATTTATGAATAGGATTTTTCTATTTTTGTTTTTTTTTCAGAAAATCCTATTTGTTTTGTTGTAAAATGATCTTAGCTACAATCTCAAGATAGGTGGGGCATCCATCTATCAATATATATAAGCCTCGAGAGGGGGGGGGGGGCAGGAACTTCGGGAGAATAAAAACTGCTTAGCACATCTCACGCAGAGGTTTCTCCTCCCCTGCCAGAGGCTTAATCCGGACTTCAAATTGAAATTTGAAACTGATATTTTCATGGAATTTACGGGATTGCCACCACAATGCCCCCGTATTTTGCGATAGCGCCTGATTTTGTCTCTGAGCTTACTTCTAAGTTGTATTGAATATGCTCTCTTGGTAGTAGATTTTGCCCGACTATAACCACGATCCCCAGTCGACGGGAATATAAGGAAAGGGGGTCAGAAAGAGGGAGAGATGGAGGTTAAGGCAGCAGGTTAGGAGGTAGACGGCTGGGATATTGGGTCGTATTTGGAAAAACTCTCACGCTATTCTGCTTGACCCAAGTCTGTAGTTAGGGCGTTTTTTGTCCGCTGGAAAACCACAACATGTTCAGTATAGCGCAAAATGATGTGTATGGCTTCACCGAGCAAATTTTCCACCAAAAGACAAGGTCATCGGAACGGGTACGCAGTTTTACAGTTGGAGTGCGGGTGGCAGTGTGAAGAAGTGCTTTCAACATCGTTTGAGCATGCACTTTTTCTATAGAGAGGATTCAAAGTACTATGGCCGAAGGACAATGGATTTCGAAAACACATTGTGCATAGATTAAACAAAAAGTGGCCCTAGCAAAATAGAGAGGTCCTCATAAATTGCAGCGCAGAGTAGCCTCAGCAGAAAGGAATTCGGGCTTTCTGAAACACCTCACAATTACTAACTTTTTCTTCGCTTTGAACGTGCGCTTGTATTCGTCTAGCCAGAACATGCCTTTTCTATTTATTTATTATTTATTTTTATTGCGCTTATCGTATGTTACGGGGCCTCCCCTTCGACTAAGCCTGAATGAGGCAGGAACGCTCGAGGACACTAACAGCTTACGTACTGTGGATTCTCTCCATCCCGCTGTCTAAGGTTATTAACCCCAATTACAACAAAAGGAGATAGTTTTAACGCGGTTTCAGTGCGTTGTCACCACAATGCGCCTGTGATCTTTGCGATAGCGCCTTTTCATTTATTTACCCGGTCAACTACTAACAGAAAAAATCATAGTACCAATGTATCTAGGATGGCACGAATATTGATTGGCTCAAAAATTGAGTTCAGACTAAGAAAGGGTTTGAGGAAAAAGGCTAAGTGCTGACGCCAGTATACTGGAGTGAAGTGATTCTTCACGCATACAACATTCTGGGCAACTTACCTTTTTTCAACACTACCAACGCAACTGACTGATCACTAGAAGAAGAAGGTGGCAAGAGTAACGCAATAGTTATAAAGCTTTGAAGAGATATCCTACTGCGAGGCGGCCGCGCTAATGGCGCGGGTAGCGGAGGAGGGGCTCCTCTATTGATCCTAAGCACAAACCCCAGGCGCTAGTTTGTGGGTTTTGCGCAGGCAGTTAATTATTGTATCATTGCGCGGTACCTTTGGGAATAAACTTTTTGTTCACTTCGAAATCACTAAATTTTATCTGTTTGCGGACCAACAGCATAATCTATTCAGCTGCAAAACTCTGGCGATAAATTAGCGATCAATCACCATTCCGTATACATGTGCGATTCCATTGGGCAATTTCAGCGTTCTATAACGATTTAGCGAAGATAGTGTCTTTGGCCCGAAAGCGCCGTTCACGCACGTACAATGGTCAGCAAGGCAAGTGTTGAATCATCGACCGCCGAACAATCCTTCCCTCCCCTTCCTAGTACGATAAAGTGGTGGCCACTAAGTGGAACTGGTGCCCGGGAGAAGAGAAACTGTCTTGTACTAGACCGGCTTCCGTAAGCCATCAAAGGAATCGTCCACAGTGATAGATAACTATTCTATTTCCCCCATAAATCATTAGCTTGAGAGCCATACTCCACGATAAGGGCGAGAAAACAAAATTGTGTTTGCCTTGATAAGCAGTCGAAAAACTAGGAAGGCTGTTCATTCAAATTCCCGCCGTACATCTGTCACTAATGCGGTGACAGAAACGCTTCCACCTATTCTTGAAGTGTCGTCACTAACAACTTTTTTCCTTTTCACATGTGGCAAATATTTTCATCTTCCTCTGCATCCTTCTTTATTCGTTGTTTTGTCTCCACTCCAAGTTCGAACGCTTCGATTCGATTCTTCCAATGCGTGCCCGCCCCAAGGCACAATTTCCCCATGCGCCTCTTTCTCCGCCCGAACTACCCGCAACCGTCCCCACAGTGTGGTTTTAATAGGTTTGCTTCTCTTCGGGAACTGTATTTTCTTGCCTAAAACGTTGTAAGTTGTCTCTAGTGATCGCTACTGACGTATTTATGTTGGGAAGGTATGCGAGAATTCTTCGTGACCGATTTCTTTTATTAGGCCAAATCACAACTGTTGTTACGATTCTGATTGGAATTCGAATGCGTGGCGCATCCCATAAGTGGACTGATCAACGTTTATTGCTTCACACTTCATCCTCTACTCATTGTTATTGAATGTATGGAAACCTTGTCGCTTACAAAAAAATTCTGCTTATTTCAAAACATCTTGTTCATCTTCATTCATCATCATCATCTGTTCATGTTAGTTCGCACTTTGTTTCTGTTGTTTGTTTGTTGCTTGTTTTCTCTTTTTGCAACTCACATACAAGATTATCTGAATGATAAAATAAACAACACAAATACAACATACAAGCAAAATCTTGTTTATTTTTAGTAGGGTTTTTATGACGGAGTTCAATAATTGACCTCGTGAAGTGGTACGTTACGAAAGAGCTCTGAAGCAATCAATTAAAGATCAGATAATCTAATTACTTGGAAATGCGCAAGGTCGGAACGGAGTGGTGTGGTTGCTAAGGGTGAATAAATCGCTTCCCAACGCAGTCTTTTCGCTTTCTTCGAGCTTGATTACATGCTTTCCAAACTTAATTGAATACCTCCTCAGACCAACTGTCTGAAGGTTTATTGCTTCTGGAGTTTATACAGTTCTTAGCATATAATAATGCTTTATACTAATGCAGTTAAGACTGCCGTGTCATTGGCGCAACCTTAAAAGGATTTGCTTGAGCTCAGAAAAATCTTCGTACTTCTCTTCATCATTGAATGTTTTCTATACGATTTATCCATAAGGGAGGCCATTAAGTTCCAAAGTTTCGTTATGCCTCTGCCCATGATCTGATTATATTTTTCAAAAAAGACTTTTCATAGTTATCGACTTTTTCTCATCCATTCATCTGGGCATTTTCAATATTGTCTTCTTTTTTTTTATATTCTCTTTAGGCCTTTCCCTCCATTACTTGCAAGGAAGTGAAGCAATGCGTTCACATGGAGTTGGCAACATTACAAAGGAATGCGTGCACGTCCGAGACGAATGATCGATGCACACCTGAACGAATACCATTCTTTTTTGGGAGTATCTGACGCCACGGCGATCTGAACAGACCAACTTCACGGCTGTTGGTGCTCACCTCCCTGAAACCACTCTCTGTTTTGTACGTTGTTTGACCAAATTTATGCGACTAACATATCCGCTTTTCGGCCTTATCTATGCTACATTAGTTTAATACTCAATCGATGCTGTCTTGCGGTGATTTTGGGTGAATTGCGCGACGTAGTCTCGTCGCGCACGGGCGGAGTACGTACACATGTCGTGTACAGTACGTGGACGACAGCGACCCTGCTTCGCTCCGACACTTCAAATGCGTTCCTGAACCGATGGAGACCGGTTAACATTCAACCTTCCGGATTCATGTCATCATTGCCCGACCAGTTGCCTGAAACGTAATTCGAGCAACTCGGCGCTCCACAAGGTTAGTGTTTGAATGATTGGGCCGCGGTGTTCGCGCTGCGTATTTTATTGTAGCACACTTACTCACTACTTACTTTATTTACATGCAGGCCGGCATGTGAAATGGGTAAACAAAAAGTAATCATTAACGCAATACAACATAACGAAACGAGGAGGAATAGAAAAAGAACGAAACAATGCAAGTCAAACCTAATAGCAAAGCTGGGATTGATTGGGAAACGATCACTTGACACAAAGAAGATGACGAGAAGACCGGCTTTTGAATTTGAGACAGAGTCGGTCGGAATTTCAACTCTGTTGCTCATTTTCAAGTACATCAGTCCCGGCACGAACCGTGGAAGACTGCGCCAACCGAAAGTACGCGAGGCTGTCGAAAAGTCAGCTTGAGTTCTTCCCCTCTAGTCTTGACTGTATTTGCTCATAAAATTCAGTAGCTCCTCAATTTTACTGTTCGTTGAGGATATTGTTAAACCATTATGATGTAGTTTCTCTTCCCTCTGGGTAACTAGAGCCGGTCTTTTTCTCTACAAAGAAAGTTTCTTCCTCTTGGTTCAATGGGTGAAACGCAGTCATTCTTTCTGAGGCATTTCTCTGAAGAGGGTGGGATGTAAGCGCTGTTGTGGTGGAAAAAGAGGCGAATAGTTTCATATAAAAAAACTCGTTTCTTCCAATGAAATGGTTAATTTGAATTCCTAAATCTTAAGTTAATTTATAAATCTAACGGGTTGGGTCTTCGGCCATCAACCGAAAACAGGAGGCGGACGGGGTCAAAGTGCGGCTGGGTGATTGAAGTGGTTGCAGAGTTGCTGGGAAGGGGTCAGATTTTACTGTACCAATCAATTTCGTTTGGCTCACTTTCGCCGGGCAGGGTCAAAAGATATTTAAAAAGATTATCGAGAAACGATAATTTGGATGATCTTTCATATAGATAACGGATGGATCAAAGGCGCAAAAGTCGGGCTCAATGAGGGATATTGTGCGATTTTGAAACTGAGTTATTAGAGATTGCGAAGTTGGAACGACAGTGCAGAGAAACAAACGAGAAAAACCGTCTGACAAGGCCGTTACAGAAACCCTCTCCCCCAAGCTGGTTTCACAAGTATTATAGCCAGCCACCGCACCATTTCCGGAAGTAGGCGGTCTGGATTGGCCAGCCGGCCCTTGGATTGAAAACCGAACGCCGCCGGCCTTAACGGGTTTTTCAAGGTGGGAAGTTGCTGCAAGTGTGGGCAGCTACCACATACAACCTCCAGACACCGGAAATTACTTCTCTAGCGTGCCTTGAGGCCCGACCTATTGCCTGGTAAAGAATTGGATCAATTTAAATGCCTAACCTCGGCAAGATGTTAGCCGTTTTTCCGACACTACGCTTATTACTTTATTTATTCTGGTTGCACTCTTCCTAACGAGGAAAGTCTTTCAGGGTGTGCCAAGCTTTTAGAAAACGGTCTTTTGCATGATATAGGGGCGCTTGGGGAACCACAGAACCATGGTTAAGTTTTTCTGAACGGCTCTCTGAATACCAGAAAAGGGGTCCATAGTTCGATTTCTCGTGGTGACAAACTTTTGCATTTCGAATAGACGTTCCAAAATTCGCGCAGAACGGATTTAGCATGAAAAATTAGTGCCACTTCATGATTAGGACCGTCAGTGAAGCTTACAAATAGGCTTTTATCAAAAAACTGGTGAGAAAGGTGTGACACCACAGTGGGGCTGCTTGGGGATTCGCTAGCGAATCAAACGAATGGAACAGAAAGTTGTGAAGTGAAATCTAAAACTTTCGACCCAGGCGGGACTCGAACCCGCACCTCTTTCTCGGATGGGTTTCTTCTGTTTTGGGCATCTGGCAGTTGTTTTATATGGAAAACAGCAGCCAGCGAACAAAAGTTACTGACTGGCGGCATGAAATTGAGAAATCGAATTTCATGGCTTGCATTTATTGAATCGGCGTCGTTCCTGACCGAACCACTTCCAAATCAGAGCGTCGCGAAGAAATTTCATGTCAAGCATATTTCGTCCAGATATGTATCATTAGAAATATTAATTATTTATTTATATATTTAATATTTATTATTATTATTATTAAGTAAGTCAGCTCTTCTGGATTGTTATAATAACAATCAGCTGTTTATACTACTACTTTCCCTTCAACAATTGTTTTGCTGAAGCCACCACAGTTAAGCCCAAGCCGCTTTGAAATAAACTTGGGCTCCGTCGATCGATCAAGGAAGCATATGTAAACTTGTTTAACTTATTCTTAAACCTCTGGCTGACCACGTATTTGAAAAATAATTTTTATAAATAATTTTATAATAATTTTTTTTGAATTCCGTGAAGTGGCTAAATAATTTGTCAGCGTGGATTAATGGCAGCTTCTTATACATATTTTCGAGACAACGTCATTTTAATGGATAATTCCTTTTTTGGCTTCACCCTGACTATTTCCTTATCCATAATTTTGGGTCAATTTATAAAGCAGTGTTATGTGAGTTTCAAAGGAGAAATAACAGAGGGATGACAAAGAATTGCATGAAAAAATGAAGACAAGAACAAGGAGCTGAAATGCGCAAACGGAAAAAGACTGGAATGCTGGGTAAAATCTGCTCTAATGTTTCTTTTGGACCTAGCTGACTTCCTCGATCCTTCTCACTTAACTCGTTGGAAGCTCAAATTCTTGCCTGTTAGGTAAACTAGCATATTTTGCTGAATTAAAGAGAACACAGGGATTGAGAATTCGAAATACCCATCCCGCGTGTTCAAAATTCATAAAAAAGATTATTCGAGCGTACAATCGTTTTTCTGCGAAAAATTTACCGCGACGTTTTGCATGAGCTGCGTACAGCAATTATGACAGAATATTTTATCTATTATATTATTTATTTATTTATTTATTCATCGTTATTCATTATTTATTTATTTCATTTATTAACCACTTGTCCCCCCTGTAATGCTCAAAGAGGCATAGCGAAGTAAAATCAAATGAATGTGTTGCAGTCTGATGAGCACACTTGCCCGAGACGAAAAGTGCGGTCTAGCCCGCCTGGCGAAAGTTTTGTTCATAACATAAGCATACTGGGACTGCCATTCTTTCGCAGTAGATGGAGATACATGGGCTACGAGAAAGGGAAACACAAAAAAACACCTCGTGCGTGCAGACCCCTCCCTTCTCAACTAAAGGAGGGTCTGGCTCTTGGCACCCAATCCCGAGCATTCCGAGCCGTGCTTCAAAGTAGGCGAAGAGCTCTTTGGTTGCCACAATGCCATAAAGGTGAATCACAGGCCTTTGATTCATTTTCGTCTAGGTAGTGTTTTTCATAGAACAGACAACTTATTTTCCTGAACTAGAAACGTCTAAAATAAACTTTGGCGTGATAACGTGACTAATCTTTGACCAATGCAAAAACATGGTCTATCAGACTCGGCTTGCCATTTCGCCTCTTTTTGAAAATTCCCCACTTTTTCTGTACGTGATCGAACATAAGGAAGAAGCATGTAAACTTAGCATGTTTAAGCAGTAGTTGCCCTCTATTGAGCGCACTCATTTGAGTGTATAAATAAATAAATAAACAATATAATAAATAAATAAACCTATAATACCATACAATAAGACAAATGATGATTGCAACAAGTGAACTCTACAATAGGCTACTCATACCCACCACTTAAGAAAACCATCGACTCAAACTTGGAATTTTGTGACCCCTATTCTTCTTGACGAACCTACGAAGCATGAAAAAGTAGACCTAATAGGTCTCGAAAGCGTCAAAGCTGCTCCAAGAAAACATCCAACACTCTCACAGTAGCTTTTGGTGTTTTATGAAGCATTCCAAAGAGTATTTTCACGATTGCTCGCTAAGATTACAGCGCAGAAATCAAAGTGGATATGTTTTGGTTGACTGCCTTGTGCAAAAAGCGAGCAGAATCT
This sequence comes from Ostertagia ostertagi, assembly GCA_036418205.1. Classification (NCBI taxonomy): domain Eukaryota; kingdom Metazoa; phylum Nematoda; class Chromadorea; order Rhabditida; family Trichostrongylidae; genus Ostertagia; species Ostertagia ostertagi. Next base: position 4,685 of record MU870704.1, on the reverse strand, counting down.
CGCGAGAAATACGTCTTCAAAAAAGGCGCATGCACGCCGGTAAGACGTACCCACGTCGGCACACCGTATGTTTTGCCGAGACAGAAGGCGGAGGCATAAAACGAGGTACATATGGGTCGTGTTCGGCGGAAACAAAAGAACCCCGGAAGATTCGAATTAGGAAAATCTTCACTTAAAAAATTGAGGAGACTTCAAAAAGAGGCGTCTGTTATGAACAGCGTAGTAAACTATAAAATAGACAAGCCGCCATCCTCGGATGAGTGAGAGAGTTTAGGCCGGAGGGATTTCGCGAGCGATCTTCCACCAACAGCTACGGTCCCATTCCGGCTCGACTCTGGCGCCCCAGGAAAGAGGTCCGATCGTCCTGGAGCTTAGACCAGGCAAACTGCGTGAAATAATATGGTCGGTAGTTCTAGGACCATCTAATTGCCGCCCCAATAAGAAATCAGGTCGGCATTGCTAGCAGGTCCTTAGCGATCTAGTACTTCTATCCAACACTCGAATCCTTGCAACGCCCTGAGTCAAAATGCTCATCCTCGTGCTTGTATGCTCCACGCCGGCCACGCTGGCATTCTTCCTTTCGTTACTATTGACTGGAATATAGGAACATCCTTCGGCAGTTGGGCGCTCCGGTCTCTGCACCCCAAATGTTTTCCGCGCTGATTTCAGTCAGGGAAGGGGGTACGTTAGTGGACTCAATACGCTCAGCATTTCTCTCCCAGCACCCTCCCCCCCCTAACCAACACAGCCTTTGGAGTGTGCTAGCGCAAAAACTCCATCTCCTCTTCTAGCTCACTCCACGAGCGATAACACCCCTAGCGCTCAGTTTCCTAGGTGAGAGGACATCCAAAACACGGCATCAAACCGCGGATAGATGACTTCAAGACCCAAGCCAGGATCGAATAGAACATCAGGGAGAAGAAGGGTTGCTCACAATTCCTAACTAAGCCAGCACGCCCTTGCCGCGTCCAACCATGGTGTAGTACTGACCTTTGCTATGAGTGAAAGTTCACACCTCAGCATTCAATGGTCCCCCTAAGAGCATTAAGCACACCATTCTCTCTCTACCCGCCATCAGATTTGATCCCTGTACATCCAAAAGGCCAACTAGCATATGTTCCTCTTAACACAGGAAAGGTGTCAAAGCGACGGAACTACTTTTCTGGGTGGCACTATATGGGTTCCTATAGACACACCCATTAAACTTCAGCGCAAATGAAAACTAGTAGAAAACAAGCAACGGCCACAGCAAGCGATTCACCGCTAAAAGTACCTTGCCGAACTGTCAGCGGAAATGGTGTTTTGCCACATCACCAATGTTACGATAACAATGATTATCAATGTTATCTGTGGTGTTTCAGCCTGGCGATTCCGCTCTTCAATTGTACAAAAGTCTCGAGAAAGGCGGTGGGGAATTCTTGAGTTACCTCGACAGTGATCTGACGTTGGCCGATCAGAATGACGAATTTAGTGAAATGAAAAGCGACAGGTACGTCTGATTCCCTTGAAGTTCTTTTGAATTTTCAATCATTAATAAGTGAAGGAATTCGGCTGGTCTCGGGTTAACATAATTTCTGACAGTTTTTTCTTCAATTTTTGCAGTAGCTGATTGATTCCATGTGCCAATTGAGGTGGTTGGGGGAGGAGGACCACGCGGGGAGGCCGTCCTTCAAGCGCGATGGAACTAAGCATGAGCCTGTGAAGGGGTATGTGAGCTGTGAACATTATGATTTGTGACTTGTGGCACATTTGAGTCGCCTTCTGAGGCTCAGTGCCATTGCGCTTGACAGACGCCTGGCCCCGCGTGGTCCTCCCCCCCCCAACTCACTTGAGTCACCTGATTACCATGTGCATATGAGATGACGTCATTGAGTCCCCATCCGTTACCCCCGTTACCCCTCATACGATCGCGGGGTACGGTTCGGAATGGAGGGGCGGTAAGAGTATGATCCCGACTTGCGAGTGACACTACACAATCTGCCCTGGGCGAGAAACTATATAATACATAACTGAAAGCTGGGCAATGAGGCTGGCAAACATGTTCGTGAGTCGGGTCAATTGGTAGCACTCACTGCCGGTCGAATCAAAGGTGAAAGTTCGAGTTCGGTAAGCAAACCACGGCGCTCATGTCTCCTGGAGAGGGGGCGCGGACATGCGAAGCGAGTGAGGGCCAGGCTTATTGTGCTTGGACTAAGCCCTAGTGAGGGGAGGGCATCCTGTGAGGGCAGGTGTGGGTTAGGTTCATTTTCATCTGGCGTTCTCACCCTTAGCTGGGCTGTATGCTAGTCCTTCCCGCAAGCGGGGACGCAAGGTTTCCTTCAAATTTGATTTCGCTTTTGACGTATGTAGGTTCTTCATTTTCAATGCAGTTTACTTTACCCTACTAAAGAGGAATGGTATGTGGTGGCCTTTTATCAGGTGAATCCAGTTGGGTAGAAGGGAAATTTAAAGGGATTTTCGTCCCCTGATCCCTTCCGAGTGAGGAATGGCATCCGGTCCCTGGGCTTAGTCTAGGTCCCATCCTATAACCACATACCATTTGTCGTGTCCCGCCTCCCCCACCCAAAGATGAGCGCTTATCCTTAGCCATTACTCAACGACCTCAACTATTGTCCAAACAAACAAACTTTCGTGTTCACCCTTCTCTCCCGCCCATTCTGATAGATGATGTTCCCCAGGCAGTGATTTCGGGTATGGGTGATAATTGTCCCGTGATCTTTCAGATCATGACAACGATTCCTGTGACATCTCATTTCAACGGCCCGACCATATGGAAGATTCGTATTCGTACGGACCGCGAAAAATCCAACCATAACTCAATCAACTCATCATAGAATGAGTAATGCGAGACCCCCAGAAATGTTAAATATTAAGAGGAATTAAGAATAAAGTAAGAGTACGGTGATCGAAATCTCTATGGGCATCCGAACTGTTCGAACTACTGAAGAGACTTATGCACTCATAACACAGTCAGGCGAGTAATCAGGGTCAGAGAGTGGAAGAAATATCTGCGCTGTAGGAGATCGCTAAAATAAGAGGTCGAAAAAAGAAATGGAAAAAGGCTCCACGGCTTGAGCTGATCCACTCATTTTTGTAATACACCATGCATTCGACTTTCCTCCAGAGTCGTAGTAGCTTTGGAATGCGTAATGGTTTAAGCTATAGCGAAATGCGAGAGCGAGCTGTGCAAGTCCCTGTATTTCTCTCCCAGGCGAGCCGAACAATAATTATCCAAGAGAGTCGGACAATAATTACCCGACCCGGCAGGGATGTAAGGCGTGGTTGGTCTCAATTGGTTCTGGTTTTATTATGTCCTTATAATTGTGGAGGGGCCACTATCTCTAACGAGTCCATGAACTCCAAACCGCTCTTTCGTGCATTCTGGCTACATCGTTCAGAAATTCCTTCCCATGGCAGCGGTAAAATGACACCTGTAAGCGAAATCGAGGAGCTTGAAGTGGGCAGCTGATAACTCCTGTAAGTAGCAGTACCTGCAGCTCTTCATATGAACGCTTCTAGGTGATTGACGAATACATGGCGCATCCGATAGGATAAAAGTTGAGTGCTTAATATTGAATGGATGTGACGAATATCATTGCTTTAAGCTGGTAAATGAGAAGTACTACCCCCTCTTGAAGATTGCGCCGGGAATATTAGAGTTCATACGTTTCCAGATTCTATGGATTCGGGCTTATTTGGTGAGACCTCAAAAAAATCAGTGATGAATATGCGAAAAGCAACTTTGACGCTACCTTTTTACATGCCAATCAAGGATTTTATGAAGTGATTTCATAGGGAAGAACCCTATGACAGCTGAGAATCCTACAAGAACTTCTAGGGATTTCAGTCAGTCAGGTTGTTGAGGGTTCGGGTCGTGGTGCGATTCGTGAACCCCCCGTTGATCGTCGCACTTATCCTTTCGCCTTCTCGTCGTAGTGACTCTAAACCGCGACACAATATGCAATGGCCGCAGTAGTAAAATAGTCTGCGGTAACCGCAATTCATGGTCAAATTGTTGGTGGGATTGGGAAGTAGGCAGTCATAAGGGCCAGGATTACACTTATTTCGAAGTAGCCCACAAGGAAGACCTGAGAGTTTTCTGATCGATTTATTTCTATGAAAAATAAGGAACCCGTTTTCATCGAGAGAGCTGAGGAAATTTGATATGTCGGACTCTCATTTGACTAAAAAGTCGACAAAGCAAACATCAGACGAGGGATTGGCCTTGAGTATAGGCAGGAAGGGCCGGTCATGGACATCTATCAAGGTTGTCTGAGCCATGGTAGAATAAGGCTCAGAGATTGCTGTCCCGATGCCACACCAGACGGATTCGACCGGTAGCAAGGAACCGAGTCAGGAAAGCTTCCGCAATTTCAGTTGTTCTACCCCTTGCTATCCCCCGTAAAATTGCCCATCTCAGGGATATACGGGAATTTCTGGCGATTTCTCGTTGGGCGTGGCCACCCGGCCACAACAATCGGTGTCACTCGCCCCATGGTGTCCCGTCGATTGCGATATTAGGCCATTTTCATATTCTCACGCACCCTCGGATCTACTACCCTCATCGTCTGCAACCTCGTCTCATCACCATGTCCTTCACAGAGTCCTACTCGTCCAGATATCCACCTCTATCCACTCGACAGGAGAAAGCCGTCTATTCGGCTGCTCCAGTGAAGGCCTCATTC
>MU870703.1:0-24613 GCA_036418205.1 Ostertagia ostertagi | reverse complement strand
AGCCCTCCGGGGTCGGTTACTTGGTACCAGACCTGCCTGGGAGGATAAAAAACACTGACTTGTACATCGGCTGGCCCCGCAAGTCATTGTATAGGCCACATCGCATTCAAACGCCACTACGAATGTACAAATGGAAGTAGAATGCGTGCCGCATCCCAAAAGGGATTGATCAACGGCAAATGCTTTATCATTTTATCCTTTATCGTTGCAATAGGCAGAGATAGCGTAGTGGCAAATGGCGCTAGTCCCCATGCGCACGTGCGAGGATCTTATCGCTCACGTCGCCCAAGCTTTCCATCCCTTCCTTGTCGCTGTTTGCTACCAGACTCGCCTGTGAGAAGAAAAACAGGGATATTTTCTGTACTTGCGCTGGCCTCGGCGTGATGGAATAGGCAACCAAATGCCACTGCAGTTTTGAATGACACCGGGATGCGTGGCGCATTCTCAAACGGGTTGTTCAATACCAAATGTTTTGGAATGCTTAACGAAGTAATCTTAAAGTGAACAGAAATTCCAAGTTGGAACAGCCAACGAAGACAAAGTAGAGAACTGGCTATTCCAACAAAAAACCTGAGACAGTGCCGACAGTTTTCAAAGTCTTTGTGAAAAACGATGAGCGATGAAACCGGGCCTGAGATTTGAAGTGCGGCTAGAACAAAGGCTAGCAAAAAATCGAACTTTGGAAAAAATCAATCAAGGACAGTTTCAGGATCGCTTAACGATCGCTAGACACTAACAATTGAGGTCATTGGGAGATAACAGATTAGCTCTACCCAAAACTTTTGCAGGTTGTTCTATTTCGCTCATTCTCGACTTCCATAAATAGTCGAGGATCTTAGAAATAACTTTAAATTAGTAAATGACCAAATGAATAAACAAAAAAATACATAGAAAAACAAATAAATAAATCCTAAACATTTCTGCAATGAACTAAATAGAGAAAGTCAGCTGGATGGAAGAGAACTAAAGTTCGGGTAGGCAATGAAATAACGAAAGGTCACTTGAAATCTTGTGGGACCAGTGGGTCTGCCAGGCAATCTGCCAATAACTAAAGCTGCGGCAAGCACCCTTGGGCCGATGTCAGAGTTAGCGATTCGAGCGATTCGCTGGCATCCTGTGGTCGCGTCGCGGCCAGCGAAACATAGGGATTGATAAAACACGAAACAGAGATTAATAGATATTAACGTAGCCAGCAGAGATTGTGCTACCGCAACGCGACCGCAGACGCTAGCGAATCGCTCGAGACGCAAACCCTGACATCGGCCTAACAGGAATGAAGGTTTCTGAATGGGATTTGGCCTACACATTGGCCCTCGGGCGCCAGCCGATGTACAGCCCAGTATTTCTTGTATACCCTCCCGGCCAATTTAGTTCCAATTTACCGACCCCATGGAAATGGTAGACTCGGTCAGCCCGTATAGAATTTGAGCCAGGACTTGACCCCGTGGACGGTGCGCTTGGTAGGCGACGCCGCTTACCACTACACCACTTTCCTTTCTCTGCAGAGCTACGTTGCTTGTACTAAAATTGACAAAATTTGTTTAAAACCACGAGTCAGGATTAGAGTGAACCATTTGAAGGCCTTTCCATCACTAATATTTCCAGAATGCGCTCGGAGGGGTGATGCCATACTTCCTGACTCGAGATTGCGCGCCGTCAAGGCCTTCTGGCTACTTACAGCGATGAGTTCGTTTCATCAGCTGGTCCCGCCCACCGCGGGATGTGTGCGTGGCGTGGCTGGCCTAACGTGTGAGATCAGCTAGGTTGATTGCCGTATCAACCAATGGAACGGCTGGCATATCCGGAAAACTCGTTTGGACGTGGCTGCCCGCCCCCCCCCGAGCAAGCCTCCTTCACTGCTAGAAGAGGAAGGGGTTTCGATTTGGTCTTGTCGACGGTTTCTTTGCGTTTTTTCTTCACTGTCGTTCCACCTTCCATCTCTACACTCAATTTCAGGCGCCATAATGCCCAAACACGAGCCTGACTTTTGCCTTTAATAGTATAATATGAAACGCGTCATACGTACGGAGCATCTCGTTGAGGCGCATATGGCATAGCATTTGCGGAATCGAACAATCCGCTTGCGCAAGCGGTCGCCGTCGCGGACAGGCTAATCGTTAGTTGACTGAGTACGCGCAAGCGGCGACGACAATCGCGGAAATAGTTCGTTGCAAGTATATGACATCGGCCTGGGGGTCCACATTGAACTCAATTCCAAATCCGAAACGTCATTCAAAGATGTGCGAGGGATTTTTAAGTGATGGATATAAAAAGGGATTTCGATTAACGGCTTCCAAGACAGAAAAAAAAGACGAGAAATTAATGACCGCGCGATCGTAGCTACACCATAGCGGTCTTCTCCCTGGCGCTTCAAAATGCACCGAAAGGGACGAAAAGCAATTCGATCAGCTATGAGATGAGACAATATCAATCAATAACGACCAAATAACTAATAATATTGAATCAGTTACCTACAGGTTAAGGTCATATAAAGTAATGTAAGAAGTCATATGGAGAGAGAGGAACCGCGGCTGGAGTGTCTATATTAGAACACATCTATGTTTTTCTCAATTCAAAAAAAATTCTTTACCAATCAAATTGTGAACTATTACAAATGAAATGAAAAAACAATTCAAACACTTAAAAGTTCAGAAATACAGTACGCGTTAAACGCTCGTTGCAAGAAAGTTCAGAAAAAGATGAGGAAATACCAAAAAATCTTAGTCCCTATGGGGCTTCGAAACAACACCAGGGTCTATTCCAGTTGGGGGGGGGGGCATCATGATGCAGTTTTCCCGGCCACTATCCCAACTTCAGAAATACCTAGCTTTCTGGAGAAAAATATGCATTTGTGTTGACCCCCCTCACGCATACTTAGGAGTAGAACCCAGAACCGTACTAAAGAACGATCGTTGCTAAACGATTCACAGGGTTGTGTGACTGTACTTTCAAGTATTTAAGAACACTGAAGGCGGAACTTGGGAACCATTTTTTAACGTCGGTTCTGGACATAGGCGTTTTGGGGATATTGGTTGGAGACGTTGCTTAAACGCTCTTTTACCAATTGACGGAACATATCGGAAACCCTCCAGTACGTAATCACCGCCTTGAAGGGCACCCGAAATTCAAAACGTACGCAAAAAAAACAAATTCGTAGTGCCTGAAGACATCATGAAGGCTCCAGCAAGTCTTAGAAATTATTGAGAGCTTTGGCAGAAGCAAAAATCGAGCGAGCGTGTTCAAATGACTTCTTTTCGTCTCGTGAATACACATAGATACAGTACAGGATACTAAGCAGTTGAATCAATAGTGCTTGTTGAGTAAACTCTGAAGTAATGGGAACGGGGGAGCGAAACAGCAAAAGAGAATCACTGGAGTGAAATCGGACGAATTTTATGAGGCGGGTTGTTAACGATTCAACCAGAGGTAATGATGGCTGTAACCTTGAATTGATGAAAAACACTAGGAGCCGAACGGGAAGAGTTATGACACGCAAAACATCTACACTATCCACCCACCCGCACTCACACCCTAACACACTCCCTGCGCTGCCCACCTGCAACTTCGACAAGCGTGAAACCGTGGAGAGAGTATGGCCGGTGATGAGACGCCGATCAGAGCGGCGGCATCGTCAAAGACCGGTGTCGGCAAGATCAAAGCGAACCGATCAGTGTCGTCGCATGACATGCAAGATGCCGCACCCTGCTCTCCTCGGCTACCACCCGACTCCGCCGATGATGATGAGACGTGATCGAAGCAGATCAACCTGACAGGGGCGCGAAATCTCACGGCTGTCAGTTGTAGCCGTGTTGTCGGGATCAGAGAACAGCTGATAAAATGACCAGAGTTTAACAAGGGCGAAATGCTCGCAGCATCCGATAATGCATGGGTACATGCTGCCCGACTGAGGACCTATCAAAAACCTGACGAGGATGTTTTTGGGACTCCAACAGAAACAGCTGTTTGAGGGTTAGTCACTGTAGTTTCAGTTGAAACGCCCGGTTGTTCGTTCGGATTCGAAGCGTCATCTGGAATAAGCCATGCAGCTGCCTTGATTTCGAAATCATAATTAATTCCATTTCTAGACAACCTACCATGAAGCAAGGTAGTGAGGTCAACCGTTCTTCGCACTATTCGAACGACAGAGTCGCATTTGCGATTTTGGGAAGGGGTCGCATTTTGGGGTTCAGCAAGGTTGACTAGCTAGAGCTTCAGTCAGTTAGCATCGGAATCAATACACAGAGAAATGATCCTGAAACCATAGGAGTATGGCCACTGTGGTTCGCCCGTAGGAACTCCTTGGACTATGGCAAAAGTGCTGATGGAAGTGTGCAAAGGGTTTGTACTTGATGTATTTTTCGACGAGTTAGACAATAAGACCACCATAACTTCGTGGTAAAACTAACCCAACATCTTAAAGCAACAGTTCAGGGAGGGTCCGAAAATTTCAATGCCACTACTACTGAGGGATACACGAGCCCTAGTGAAGAACATATGCAGTGGAAATAATAAACGAACTTACCTCAGAAACTCAAAAACAGGGTGGAAAGTCCCTCAAACATGGGTGTTCTTGGGGATTTCCCCAATCCCGCCCCCTTGCCGGCCGTCATTGGACGCGTCGGCAATCGTGCTCGTTTTGGGACCACAGGGAAAATTGATTGAAAAATGGAGCGCGTTTACAGCGGGCACGTTCAGACAACTCGTCCAACGTGCGTCTTTATCCATTGCTGAGCGGCAGAGGGAGAGTACCTGTCTAAGACCCTCCCCGACGTTTTTTTCCAGTTTTTCATACATTAATCGTCTGGTTTTCATCTACAACTTCATTATTGGTGGTTTTTTCCCGCGAAACCGTTCCTGAACTGTTGCTTTAAGAAAGTAGCCACTCCCGACCCTGATTGCTCGAACGGAAACAGTGGGCCGGAGTTGCGCTGAGTGACTGGTTTCACTGAGCTCACAATCAAACACTATATATTATCGCCGGCTAGTATTTAACAATTCTTCTTTTCATGGATTTTCGGGCTACTCCCTTGAAAACACGAGTTTTCAACACTCAAACACTCACAGCTCTTTTCAAACTCAATTTTATGGGGAAATCATGATACCGTGACGTCGCACAAGCTTTGTGCTTCATAACAGATACTAAACCCTTTTCAGGAAATCGCCGACAGGCTAATTTCATTTTCAAACTTCTTGTAGCATCTTAAGCGCGTCGATCTTACCCAACGTGGTCACTCTTTTACTGTTAGGTCCATTTTTGCCCGCACTATTGAGCCCTATTACAACCCAGAGGGCTGTGAGATGCGATAAAAAAAATTTTTGTCTGCGTGCAAACTTCGCCGCGGCGGGGTATCGAGCGCCCTCCTGAGTCAGCGCAATCATGACCTCAGTTTTTGGGCTCCTGGCCCCCCCCAATCATTGGCGCCATTTCATGCCAAGGTGGGCCCCGCCAAGGCGTGCCTTCTACCAAAATTCGCCTGCTAACTTGTGGAGATGGGGCGTGATCGAGGTCCTGATCACTAATATGACTCAGTTTTGGCCAGCTGCGCGCCCAAGCTTGGCGCCAAGGCGTGTTTGTCACCAAGGATTCGGCTGTGTAAACTTGTGGATAGGGGGTTATCGAGGCTCCTGATCACGAATATGACCTTAGTTTTTGGCGCTGGCGCCAAATTGGCGCCATTTGGCGCCAATTGGCGCCAAGGGTGTTCTCACCAAATTCGCTGTAAACTTGTGGATAGGGGTTATCGAGGCTCCTGATCACGAATATGACCTTAGTTTTGGCGCGCTGGCGCCCCAAATTGGCGCCCATTTGGACGCCAATTGGCGCCAAGGGTGTTCTCACCAAATTCGCTGTAAACTTGTAGATAGGGTTATCGAGGCTCCTGATCACGAATATGACCTTCAGTTTTTGGCGCTGGCGCCAAATTGGCGCCAAGGGTGTTCTCACCAAATTCGCTGTAAACTTGTGGATAGGGGTTATCGAGGCTCTCCTGATCACGAATATGACCTTAGCTTTTGGCTCAATTTCTCTAGGTGACGCTCGAAATAGATGTCATCTAGGCCGACCTCATCCAAAGTCAAGCCGGGCGACATCAAAATCATGAGGGCATGCCCCCCCCCCCCCCTTACTGGATGAGCGCCTAGATGACATCTATTTCGAGCGTCACCTAGAGAAATTGAGCCAAAACTAAGGTCATATTCGTGATCAGGAGCCTCGATAACCCCCCTAGCGCAAGTTTCAGCGAAAAAAATTTTTTGATCCATCTCACCCCCTCTGGGGTTGTAATAGCTCAATAGTGCCTTCGTTTTAGCATTTCCACCGTTCAACGCACATTTTCCATTCTCCTGGGTCCTCTCACTTGTACATAATACCTAGGACTGAGCCTAGAAGGAGGGAGGACTCCGGGGTGGGTGAACCAGTCAACATGTGGCAAACGTTAAAGCGTATAAGATCACAGGATAAGTGTTATTCACTTCGGAGCACTCTCCTCCTCAAAGGCTTAGTCCCGATCGCGAGGTGATCAGTGAGAGGGCGCAGACGAGCGGAAAACAGGCGCGCACAGGCGCTGGAGGGAAAAATGAATGTTATATTCGTGATCAGGACCTCAAATAACCCCTATGTGCAAGTTTACAGCGAATTTGGTGAAAACACCCTTGGCGCCAAATTGGCGCCAATTGGCGCCCCCGCCAAATAGCCGCCTATGCGCAAATGAACCTCATTTTCAGCGTGCTCAGGCGCCCCCACCGAAATTACCACTATAGGCCGAATTTCGTAAGAAAAATAAAATTTTGAGATTTTGGGGCTCGCGAATAGAGCTTTAATGCTGCCCCATTTTTTTTAGAAGACATTGGATTTCGGCTGTAGCAGTAATAGCCTGCGTACGTGCAACAAGTCAAAATGGACACATAAATTCTGCTCTAGCCCTCATTCCCTTCGAGAGGCGCCATGCACGTCGCGTTCTGTAATTTGCCTAGTTGGCAGAAGCACCGAAAGTCACATTCAGCTCACGACGTACGCGGACAGCAAAGGCGCCCTCATTTTAATCGTTTAATGCTCGCCTGAACTAGTGTCTAGCCGCGACTATATTTGCACTTGTTACATTTCGTCATTCCATGCATTGTCACATCAACTTCTACGAATAGGACCCCGTCCTCTCCCGTCGGCCAAATACGACCCCTACGTTGGACTCGGTCCAACGGACGGTTGATCTTGCGAAAGTTTGTACTTGTCTCGACGTCTCGCATGACCCAGCCTCGAGCTTTCGTGAACGATGCGTCATTTTTGTGGCATTTAAAATGGCAACCCTTAATCTGGATAGTCGTCTCATTTTCATTCCAACGCACCCAGATAACAACGCTAAACACAGCGGTGAAATTCATCACCATGGAAGAAGAAAGTGCTCATTTCTTAACGAGGATGTAACAAACCATCAAAATAGATACTAACTAACAACTTCCTTGATAAAGGACGGCAAAATTTACAAATTAAAAGAATTTGATGCAACAACAAGATCAATATCAGACAAAAACACAAAACAATGCCACAGGGAGAAAAACGGTGCGGTAGCTAAATTAATAAATTGGTACAAATCTATAAATACGTAATGAAGCTCTACGTCTCAAGATTACATCCAAAGACTGTGGTGACGGATTCTATTGATTTCAACATTTCACAACCTACACTGCCCTAAAAATCTCACATTTCCCCGAAACCCCACCGACAAGCCGCAATGTTTTCTTCTTATAAAATTAGATTAAGCCTCAAAAGGGCTGAGATTCACCACAGTGGACAGATACAACAAGAAAATTGTTTTTAAAAATAGCCGTTTACATTCAGATTCCTTTACTGTTTTGTAGAGCACGCAATGAATTAGCAACGTAGAGCAGCTTTCGCTTTGTGTCACCATCTGGGAAGTTTGAAAGGTCGAAATATTGAGGAGCGATTGTCAGCAGCCTGAAAGATATGTGTGTAGTTGGAGTAGTTCCTCAACAACACGATACTCTTCATAGGTGTGGGTCATTAGAACAAGCAAGGCGTCGCCGCATAGTTACTACAATTCCGAGCGGAGGATTTGGACAATCGAGTCCAGCTTCATGTTCTCGCAGCGAAAACACTTGTAGTTCAACCATGGATAAAAGCCGCCACGAAAGCAGCTCTTTTGCAAATCTGAGAAATCCTAAACCACTGTTCAGCCACGTTTTTACTAACAAGTGAAGTCTTTCAAGGCAAGCCACGATTTTCAAAACAGTTCTGACTCGCACTCCTCCCCACGATTGGACTGGTCTGGCTATGAACTCCTGATTTTCTATTCTCCTAATCAATATCCTGCCCCAGCCGCGGATTTTTTCTGCTGGCTCATAGCTTTCGCTGAGGGAGCACGAGCTCTACTTAGTGGTCCGAAGCTCGCGCGCGAAAAGCGAGCGACAGTGACGACGTCGCGTTTTGTCCTAACATCCCACACCCATTCTCCACTTTTACCAAGCTCAGCCGAAGCTCGTCGACCAACCAGCTCCAACTGCGTCGTGACCCTTCTTTTTGCTTAAAAGAATGATAAAACCTGATGAACTTACCACTCGGGTCGCACATCCGTCACTGTTCGAATAAAATTCTTTGTCGTCAGCACAAATTCATTGTAAAGAGCCCATTCTGGCTTGTGATCAAGCACAGTGGAAGGATGAAGATTGACCAACTGATTATCCTTCACAGTCACATAGTGGCCACTTCGTTGCAGGTGAGCAACCTCAAAAGTAGAAATTTCTCCAGTGTACTCGCAAAAAAAAAAAACTAACTGATACCAACCTGCATGAAGAATCCAGCAACTAAAGCTTTTCGAATATTGATATAGTAGTCTTTTGACTTGAAATCTGTTGAAACTCGCCGAAGATTGAACTGGAAAAAGAACCATATATCCGTCACTTGATTTCTGGCGTGTAAAGGGCTACCAAAGAAGTTGACAAATTCATGTCGTCAAATGGAAGATATGAATAAAAGAAGAAACAACGATTCCTACCCTATCCATAGTCTTCCCAAGTTGCGTCCGCACTGTATCAGCAGTTTTCATTGTACGGTAATTGATAAAGTTGTCGTAGCACCACTGTACATCCTCATTATCTGAATGAACTTGCATTATTCACTGCCTGCCTTATCAAGTAACTGATCGACAAAACGAGGAAAAGTTCGGCAGAAAACCCCAAAACTTGTTCACTGATGGTCAGAAAAGAAAAAAATGTGATTTTATATAAAGTACAAAAATGACTAACTCTGTTTGAAAGCATGATAGACATTCAACAAAGTCAGATGATCCCCATCAACATGAGCAAATCGTGCTTTCGCCTCATCAGCTTCCTTTTTCATTTCGTTCGGTCGCACAAAGCACTGCGGAACTAAAAGAATTAGGTGTTTTTTCAAAAAACATCAACAACTAAAAGTGTAACCAAAAAAGTAAACACTTTTTAATATAAAGTTCAACCGTCATATCCTGTAAACAACGGCATTCTTTATTACACTTACGGATAATGATCTCACAAAGTGAAAAATGAATTTACCTGACAACATAGCCGTAATTGACAAAATCTCATTCGAACAATTCAGCTCCGTTGAGGTGATTAACATTTTAGCTGCAAAAGAAAGAGGTTCATTTGTAATGTCCCAATCAAAAAAGGGTGAAATTGGATTGAAACCATTGTGATAAGCATTTATTACGAATAGTTAGGTGAGGTGATAGTGTAACAGTAGAGTTTTCGCTAATAAAAGATATGTAAAAAATCCTGGAAATTTCCATAAGACTCTTACTTTCCAAAGAAAGAGCTTACAAACAGAATGATGTAGAGATGAACTCTAACAAAAGCGAAAAGCTACCTAGTTGTGGGTCCAGAGGAAATTCTGCCATTAACGATCCGAGTTCAGTTAGTTCACCATCATCATTGATAGCTGCCAGGTAGTTCAACAATTCCAGGGCTCTCATTAATGTCTCAGGCGCTGGAGGATCCATGAAGTCAAAATGAACGAGATCTTCTATACCGAGTTTCTTTAGCTGTAGCACCACTGAACCCAAATTTAGACCTGGAATTCATGGAATTATTTACAGAAATTTATGCTCCCCAATTGATTACACCGACTTCCACAGCGTCTTCGACTTACCGCAAAATCTCCGGATATGTCTGTTCCTGCATTTCATCCTGATATGCCTTTTCTGTGTACAAGCGGAAACATTTACCTAAAAATGATCATTTGAGAATGTGCCGCTTGAGACTGCCACTTAAACTCATATAAGTATTACAGTATATCTCAACCAACCAGGTTTCGTACGACCGGCACGACCAGCACGTTGCATAGCGCTTGCCTTGGAAATCGGACAAACCAAAAGGGATTCGACTCGGATACGAGGATTGTAAACTTTCTGTTTCGAAAATCCTGGATCAATCACAAACACAACGCCGTCAATGGTCAGCGAAGTTTCGGCAATGTTTGTAGAAACAACGCATTTACGACCTGAAGCACAAGGTATCACGATAATAACGCCTCTGCGATAAAAAAGGAAGTAAAAAGCAACAATAGAGAACAGCAAGTAGGTAAAAGTGCGGAAAAGAGGTACAAATAGATGTATAACAAAATCATTATAACTCAAAAAAACGAAGAGATACCTATAGCTCCCGGTCTACTTGGAGGCGGCGCCTCAAAAATCCGTTGCTGCTGATTGGGAGGAAGTGATGAATATAGCGGAATGCAGTTCAATGCACCAACTGATGGACCAAGATTATCAATCTCCCGCTTAATCCGTTTACATGCTTCTTCAATCTCCTAAACAAAGTTGAAGTTGCACGGGTAAAAAATGAGAACAATGCATAAAAATGGGTATTTCATGGGATACAAAACGAGGCCAACACATAAATACTTATGCTAAACAATTACGCACCTCCTGACCGGTCAGGAACAATAGAATATCTCCTTCAACTTCTTCGCACACATGGATCTGTATTACAGTTCTAATTGCAGCTTCGAGATAATCCTTTTCTGGTTCCGGAGTGAACTGAAAACCACATTTAGAGGCAACTATTTACATATTGCACTACTGCACTTGAGCACCAAAAGTAATGACGCACGAAAATCTCCACAGGGAATGTTCGCCCTGGGACTGCCATCAGTGGACAGTTTTCAAAGTAACTCTGGAACTTTCCTGCATCAAGCGTGGCGGACATGATAACGATTTTGATGTCAGCTCTTTGTTTAACGATTTCCTAGAATATGGGCTATTACAACCAGTAAACTTCAAGATCACGAAATTGGAACTGTAGAAAACAGGTAACATGTCAACTTAACAACTGAAATCTGCCAGTACAACTGAATATTCTTTTGACTACTTTTTTACTGAAATTTTCATGCAACAGAATTCCAAACAAACGTAATCAGTCGGCGCTCTGTGGGAACTCTCGCGCAGGACCTTCTTTTATCAAATGGAGAGCGATCACTTTCCTCTCTTACCTTTATCAACCCCATAAGTATATCAGTTGCTAATGTTCTTTCGTGAGCTTCGTCGAGTATTATAACACCATATCCATCCAGTAATGGGCAATTCATCGCCTCACGTAATAACATACCTTAAAAATTAAAATCAGTAAAGAATATGTTCGATTTCAAGGTTTATGGAAGCGTTCATGTTTTTCAGCCGCCCAGTCAAAATTAAAGTTTAAAGATTGATTCTGAAAAAAATGTAATCAAAATCAGAACCAAAGCCGTATCCCACCATTGCTCGACAGGGACCCATCCCCTACCTCCGTTCCTGAGTTGAACTTCTACAAACGCGCCTCCACCCTTTCAAAGGTCAAGCATAAGGAAGGTCTCATAGAATAGAATGCTCAGACTACTGAGGCTGACAGAAGTAAGGCGAATGCATGATGCAACCCTAAGCTGCGGAGGAGGTGAGGGACGCGTCTTCTCGTGCAGGGATAGAGAGTACTTCATTAGTCCCAAGGGGATAGTGAAGTACACTTTTGGAGCCAAATGCGCCAGATATGTGTTTAATACTAGCGAATTTTCAATAGCTGGCTGAATAACGAAAAAAAAACGACCGCTCTATATGAATCGCTTTTTTATGAAAGAACAAAAGCACTGTTCATCCCGAACAGAAAAGAAAATATTACCGCCCTAGCGAAACAACGCATTTACTCATTCAATTTCTGTCTCCCATAAGAGAACGAGAGAATCACAGACTTAATCTTCTGAGAGCTCAGAGAAAGTGAACGAAAACTGTAGACAGTGGTGAACGCATTCTAAGGGCTACGGATGTAAGGGTGGACACAAAAACTGGCAGAGAAGATTGGATACTGCCGCAAGACTGTGCAAGCCCAACCGTTACTGAATTTTGATAAGCGACATTAACAAGAGATGAAGCAACTACTATGTACTATTACTACTTTAAGCTGAACAATCGAAAACGTTTGTGGAAACGCACAAAATTGAAGGTACGGAAAATTGACAGTACATCGAACAAAGCATTATTATGCGAGATTATTTAGACATTCAGTCAAAATGAAAGAGAAATTTCTCCTTTAGTTTGATAAATTCTTTTCTCAACATACTTAAACAGGCCAAAAAACATACCATCGGTACAATATTTCAGTATAGTTTGTGCACTGACGCAGTCTTCGAAACGAATAGAATATCCGACTTCCTGTCCCAACTTGAAAAAAACTAAGAGATAACAAGAGAACCTTTCGGTGAAAGAAAAAAAATAAGCCACCCAACTTGCCAGACAGTTCAAAATTACGTCGAACTTCAAACAATGATAGAAACATCAAGCCCACCTGAACATCCATTTCATCTGCAACACGAGCAGCGACCGACATTGCTGCGACTCTCCTTGGCTGAGTACATGCCACGAGCCTTCGCTGGCCGGGAATCGCCCTCTGACGGACATATTCCACGCACCACTGCGGTATTTGCGTTGTTTTTCCAGAACCCGTCTCTCCGACAAGAGTCATACCTACAAAAAATCAGGGTGGCACCTGCCAAAACACCAATGATTTGAGTTATGGCAGTGAGTGTGTGAAAGCTAGTAGACTAGGCTTGCAGAAGTGATAGAAAACTTTCGGAAACTGTTATTTTTACCTCCATACAAAATTATAGTGTCATTTAAACGGGAGACTTTGCATACAGAATGATTTGTGGAGGCCAGCCGACTTGCAAGTCAGAGTTTTAACCCTCCTAGGCATCCCTGGTCCGAATTTGTCGACCCCAACGGGTGGCCTGGACTACATGCGTACTGGATTTGATCACCAGATCGCGCGCATGGTAAGTGGCGCCACGTGCGACAACACCATTACATTTCCAAAACGAGCAATGCCAAGCGTTACAAGTGAAGAAGAAAATATTATCAAGAGAAATGCAAGCAGCTGTAGCAAATACGACAGAAAGGAAGAAAAGCGCATCTCAAATACCCACTACTGCTGTTGAAGTTGTAGAATTGTTTAGTTTAGATAATTGCGATCTTTTCGAACTTACATTGATTGTTGTGTAGAACTTCCATGAATTTTTCCTTGTATTCCCAAACAGGTAGATTCTTACGCTTTTCCCATATTTGCCAATATTTCTTACTATACGGCATCCGGGTGAAGGGATTAATTTTAGCCTGAAAAAGTTACCGTTATATGGAATCAATTAGTACAGCTACCTACTTCAAACCTCAAAACTCATAAACCTACCTTGGTCTCGGCCGCTGCCGAGTTATTGTTCTGCGTTATAGTTGGAGGGGTTGACGTCTCTCGCTTCAAAGGAGAGCGTGACCGGGAGCGTGAACGAGACCTTAAACGAGCACATTGGGTAATCGTTTGCACTAAACAAACCATCTACAGCACTACAGTCACATTTTTCTGGTATCTCACGTGAACAATAGCAATCGGAAGAGATAAAGAGCGAATCCAAAACTATCTACTTATCGAGTTGAAAAAAAAAACAAACATGTATATTTCGGAGTTCGCTTTTTTCACTCCCCTTTTAAGGATCTAATATCTTCAAGGATGACTTAAAAGTTAATGAAAAATAATTCTTTGCAACAACTTTTCTCTGGCCCCAACACGAGAAGTTTTAAGCTTCAAAAAGTACTACGGAAGAAGTGAAAACCAACCGCCGAGATTTTCTGTCTCTGTCTCGGTCTCTATCTCTATCCCTGTCCCTATTACGGTCCTTTTTTCTGTCGTCATCCAAGTCAATACGATGTCGAGAAGACATACTGAAAGTTCCACGTTGAAATTAGCAGATTGTTCCATGAATGCGAGAAAAAACGAAGCCAAGGTCTCGTTTCCAGAATAAAAAATACGGATTAAAGATGCGTTAGAAGGAAATCACACAGAAGCCACAGGAAGAATACCTTTCTTAATTGGAATCACAAGGCAAATGAAAAACTCCGGTGTGAAGGTAACCCTACCTTAGACGTAATTATCCAAAAAAGGTTACACTAATTCCAATCCGCTAGAAAAGACTTTCCAGTAGAGCTGGAATCACACTGAAGTCAAACAAGCATAGATGTCACCAAGACGCTCAAAAGATTGATATTCAACTTTATTCAAAAAAGATCCGCTTTTCATATACCAAATTTCCAGCACTTTTATTTTAACTGACCAAAAAACCGGAGCCAACTTCTGACGGGATGCATAGGAAAACCGAAGCAGTACAGCGATCCTCTAGGCCCTACGAAACTACTTGCTTCAACAGAACCATTGGCAAAATCGAATCAAGAAAAGACCATTAATGACGTCGCTTTAAAAAACCGCTTTCTAATCTGAGACGCGACGCATGCAGCCGCTCCGCGACTTGCAGTAGAGCGCCAAGGCACATTGTTCGTATGACTGCAATGTGTCCCCACATTATACTGCTGCTGTACGTTCTATTCAAAGCAATAAATGGACTGTTTGGCGCTGCAGAATAACCCATTACAGCATTTGTAACATAAAGTACTGAAACAATCTCAGTCGAAAAAAATCGCGCAAAGGATCGCGGACTCTGACATCAGCCTTTGGCGCAGTCTGAACGCAGCCTACGTGAAAACAGCTACTTATCAAGACGAGATTAGAAGTGCTCTTGATGGGTACAGTTAAAAAAGGATAGATTATTCCGCGTTGATCAACTCCTTCATAGTGCGGCCACGCATTCTACTTCCATTTGTACATTCGCAGTGGCATTTGAATGCGATGTGGCCTATACAATGACTTGCGGGGGCCAGCCGATGTACAAGTCAGTGTTTTTATCCTCCCAGACAAGTCTGGTACCAATTAACCGACCCCGGAGGGATGGAAGGCTTGGTTGGCCGGGATGTAAATGTATCAGGATTTGATCCCCGTAGCGCGCGCATCATTGTAGGAATACATATGATAATGACAAGGACTTATTTGAGAGCGGCTCGTGGCGCCATCAATGTGAAAGTACTGCGCAAAATGAAGCGATTGTGATGTACAAAGCAGAATAGACAGATGAGTTATTCGATCATCTTCGTATCCACAATCAGTTCTCACAAAAAAGGCGACTTAGCAAACATTGTTGTTTAGGTTGCAGTCATAACAGAAAGAACTGCCTTGAAAATTTCCATGACACTAAGCGTATTCATAATCGACGCATAGCAGTTCCAGGCCAGAGTTGGGTCCTCCGGCCGAGAACTGCTGGAGATGATCCCACAACTCCACATTCGCTCCCAAATCCAAAACTCCAAAATTATCTATGTAAGTTAGCTCCTAAAATAGCAAGTCCTATGCATATTCGTCCACTTTGATTCATTTCTTACGCCAACAAGACCTCTACCAAAACCTAATACTCTCCCCCATACTACCTCCAAAAATGGGGGGGGGGGGTGAAGGAAGGTTGGCATACAGCATGCAGCACGACCCGGAAGGAAGTGTAGCAATAGGTAGGAGAAATTTGTTCTTCGCTGAGCATCAGTGAGAGAAAGTTCTATTCCAGTCAAGCAAGCTATCACTTTGGTAGGTGAATTCCGTTTGCACCGACCGAAAAGGTTATGATCAAACATATGTAGTATAGTATACATGTAATCAACTTACGCGCTAGGAACCCGATAACCAACATCTCTGCACTATCCATTACGAAATTGTTAATTTTCTAGGATGGGAGAAGTAGCAAACAACAAATAATGTAAGAGGAAACAGCTCCAACTTCATAAAATGAGTTGTAGGCCCACGAGTTCTCCAATTTTCTTTTTCACTATTGCTGTGAAGAGTCTCTTCATGATAGAAGAACAGAATCCACTTTCCAAGTTAACTCTAGAGTGGTGCAGAGTATATGTGCAGTACATATAGAAACTCAAACGAAGGTTGTGATAAAAACGAAAATGGCCACCTCCAAACAACGCTTGAAACGAGCAAGCGATTTGAGGTGGTCCTGACACGATTAACTCGTCGACGATGCACAAATTTTGAGCGATTTCGAGATCGGCAAGTGTCTGGAGGTCCTTTCCCTTGATTGTCCTTTGTCTTCAGTGATAACTGTGTGCCTTTGTTCAAAATATCAGTTCTGCATCATGAAATAGCTATTTTGGAATGTCATGTGTCAGGAAAGATTGTTATGGTACGAGGAAACAAGGCTTAAATATTTCTAGGCTTGTTGGTAACAGAACGCAACGATGGCGTTGAGGTTTGTCATCGGATCATCCCTTCGGCCAGTCTTGAACACTCAGGTATTTATGATTACTGGTCATTTCTTCGTAGTTTTTCCGCGTAGGTCACATCAAATACTGCTGCCGAAATGGGAACAGCGTGTTTCGTTCTTTTGGTTTGATCGGTTCTATATTTTGAAATCTGAGTTCAGCGTCTTCTCCTGTGCGTCCGATAGGGAGGTGTTCTGAGAATCACTTACGGTATTCCGTTCGCGACAGCTTTCCTATTGATCTGGGCCGTATTCAATCCTTCCCCCAGGGGATGCGTCTCCCTCCTGTGATTCAATCCTCCCCAGCTTTGGGGGAGGGGGAGACAAAAAGGGTTGCGTCTTAGATATCTGCCAGACCCCAACTGGGTCTGTCCTGATAAAGAGCCTACTTAATGCATGCATGAAAGTCGAAGTGAACATGCACTGAAAACGAAGATACTGTATCGTTAAAAAGGAATAAATTTAAAGGGATTTTCGTTCCCTAACCCCTTGGAGGATTATTGAATTCGACCCTGCACTAAACTTCTCATCATTTGCTTAGTACTGAAGGTAGACGTGAGTCTACTAGTTTTTGAAATCTTGTTCCAGCTTGTTTGAACTTCACCTACATTTACACCGTTTTGACTATGCATCCCTTCTTTAACTATAAGTTCATCTTTGGAGAAGGATAGTTTTTTTTAAGAAAACTTGTGGTCATGACATATCGTGAACCAGTGTCGGGTATTCTTATTCCTTTTCTTACTTTTATGGCTCCACTTATTACACATTTTAAGTGTCTTTGTAATGGCATTCTAAAGTTTGCTTTTTTCCAACTTATTCTCACCTATAAATGTTATAGGGTAGTGCACCAAATAACATCGAATATTTCATTTATCCTGACAAATAAATCCTTACAATTCTGTTCCGCAGCAGTCGATTTCTTTATTTCTCAACTTCAGCTTTAGTTCTTTGATTAGTGATTTCCGTCGAACACGACAAAGTGGATCACTGTGTAATTGGCCGTTGTGACCTTACTATTTGTTCTGAATTCTGATAAAGTTACCTCTAGGCTGTTATAGCTGCGCTTCTTGGTTTGCATTTGCTAGATAGTCATCTTTTAAGTCCATAAGTTGAAAAAATTTGAGAGGGGACTATTCTGTCAGTTTTCACGACATCCACTTGTTTAGGTGCGCAACGTGGCTGCATTGTCAATAAAAGATGTGTTGGCAAATCAGCCGTCGTGCGAAGTACACACGCTGAAAAATGGTTTCCGTGTCGCGGCCGAAGATAACGGAAAGCAAACTGCGACTGTATGCAGATTTTCTTTATTTTTTTTCTCTCTGATTTCTTGAAAACATCTGTAGCATTAGCCTCTATTACAATTTCATCTTTATCTCGTCTTGTTCTATTAAGGCATTCTGGGTTTTTATCTGAGCAGATATTATTCCAGCTCTTTGTTTGTTCCAATTTCTTTTGATTTATTTATGCTGTTAAGTCTCAACAAACTCATTCAAATCAGCCGTTAAATGGGAAGGTTCTTCTAAATTGACTTGCCATTTTAACTGTTACTCTCCCAAAAGTGCAATTTCATAAGTCTATAGCATACTTATACACCACTTACTCATTTGTCGTTGGATAGTTTATTTTTTTTTGCATTCAGGTCGGAGTGTGGATTGAGACCGGGTCTCGCTACGAGAATGAAGGAAACAACGGTGTTGCCCATTTTCTGGAGCGGCTCATGCATAAGGTCCTTAATTTTGAACTTTGACCTATTTTCACTTGCTCTTTTACGCAAGCTCCAAGATTTCATGCTGCTACCTTTACCAGTCTTTCTGTCTCCAGGGGACCGGTAAACGAGCTTCGAAAGCTCTTGAGAGCGAATTGGAGGCGATTGGCGCTAGAATGCAGTCTTACACTACGCGAGATCGCACCGCCGTCTTTGTGCAGTCCTCTTCTCAAGATGTCGAGAAAGGTAAGGATTACTTCACTTTTTTTATAATAGATTAAGTGCTATGTCAAAATCCCAGACATTTTTCCCTAATAGTAGTCGGTTGTAAGATTATTGTGTGGCTGAACGCATTCAAAGGGTTTTTTCAAATATTTTTTCGTGACATTTCGCTGCGCACAGAGCAGTGTGGCATAAGTCAGTGTGGGAGCATAAAGTGTTTAACATCCTGGGTTTCTCCAGGTTAATTTGCACACGCGTTGCAGGGTCGCGTGGCTACTATCTCTGAATGTTGGTCCACTTTAATCCTTCGCTAAGTGACTTTGTACAGTGTTCGTCTGACGTGAAATGCTGGCGACAATTTCAATTGACTTCACTTCATTCTTTAGTCTCCATCTTACTGCATTTCGGGAAGAGAAACATCACTCCATGGAGTTATGAACGCGCATTTTTCATCTTTAGCATGGTTCGCATAGTTTAGATATTGGGCCTCAAGTCTGCTTGCCTGCCCTTAATTTTGATTTTTACTTTACGCTGAATTCAAATTGGATTCTACTTGTACGCGTTGCAAGGTCATCCATTTTTTGAAAAACCAAGGCTCGCCTTTCGTAGGTGTCCTTTATTCATCTGTCAGTCCACTTCTCACCTAATTTCTGGGCTATGTGCTGCTCCATGCCAGAATTCAGAATTTTTGCTCTTGACAGCGCCCATTTGTGGGTGCGCTCCACCCACGCGTGGGGCGCGCTCCAGCCCAACGTGGGTGTGCACAGCTTGGCCTAGCTCATTCAGTTTTGTTGGTTTTGATCCTTAATTCACTCACTATGCACTACTCATCCCACGACCTTAGCAACCATAGCTGCGTCAATGATTTAGCGAAGTTAACAGTTGGAAGAATAAAAACAAGCTCACAAGCATACAGAAAAGAGATATCCCACTTAAACTTGAATGCAAATTTTAGTGGTGGATATCCTCGCCGACGTCCTTCGTAACAGCAAATTGGACTCCTCTGCAATAGAGGCAGAACGTGAAGTGTTGATCCGTGAACTCGAGGAAAAGGAATGCGATCTGCAAGGAGTAACCATGGATAATCTTCATCTTGCGGCCTTCCAAGTAACCAATGAGGCAGTGCAGTTAGGTGTTTACATAGAAGTCGGACCAATTCTATAGTTTACCCAGGGCACCATCATGGGTCCAACAAAGGTCCACTGGGGGACCTTCACGTGGCTCACCTGTAATGGTACGTTTTATCACCTCAAGGAATCGTACAGTGATAAAGAGTACGCTGTTTACTCGCTCCTGATCGTATATCATCCTTTCAGGCCATCCTGCAAACTTGAAGGAGTCGGCAGTCGGAGGACAACCTTAGCCGCCAATCCGAATGTACTTTCAGGTTCGGAGGTTGGTTGTTTCTGCCACGCTGTACGAATGTGCATATAAGGTGCGTTGTCCGAAAGTATTCGTGATCAGAACCCAAGGCCAGGAAGCTCCCGACTGGTTCTACAGACGCCTAGGTCTTTTTTTTTTTTGTGAAGGAAAAGCGGAGACCATATTTCGATGAATCTTCAGAGCTGTGTTATAGCTGGACTGCGCTGTCACGATATTCCAACGGCACTAGCATCCCAGCATATGTACACGGCGGTTGCCGGTCGGGTGTCTTTTCTGGTGATAGCCATTCGATTTTACACTGCAATTCATACAGGAGAAAAGTAGACAGGCTGAACACGCGCAAGAAGTAACTCTGAGTTCTATGCAACCCCAAAAACCTAGTGACCTACGTGGAAAACCTAGCGGGAATATATGGACACCATGATGCTCTCGCTCTTCAGATGGCAAATCAATTTATTGGTAAGCATTTAGCCGTTTGTGACTGTCGAAAATGTATACTATCATTTCATCCATGAATAGGACATTGAAACTAGTTTGTGGTATGCTTTGAGTGTTTGTGGGCGAGAACAGCAGTGCAGTTTCATCATGTTCGTACTACTGGATACATATTTTCCTTGGGTTGCCCCATTGTAGTGAGCGATGGATCAGTGATCTCATGCGTGTGATCAAAATTAGTTTCCCAAGGGGAAGTGAACCTCAATTTTTGCCGTTTTCTCGTCGTCTTCCCCACTCATCGTCTTTCTATAAGTTTATTATACTCATCCAAACTTATTTTATAAAAGGTAGTAGTAATAATAAACATCTGCTGCACCTTTATTGGACGACCATCCTATTTAGCTGAACGAAATGTTCCGTTCTGATGCACGTGGTTGAAGATTCAGTGCAGTTAATCTCATAGGCGGAATTGTCACCCATCCACTCATTTCATTTCCAGGTCAATGGGATGTCACTCACGCTACCTCTCGTACTGCCCCTTCACGATGGGTTCAAAAGATCTCCCACGAACATGGGCTCCATTTTCTTCAACACTTCAACATCAACTACAAGTGAGGCGCATTGTTCTATGACGATTTTAATGGTGTAGTTTGGGATATTTACCAGCTTATTCCAGGGACACTGGTCTGTTCGGTGTGTACTTTGTAAGTAATGGAGACGATCTCATTAACTCAGAGGGTATCATGAGAAGTGTCCAGCATGAGTGGAAGGTATAGCTATCGTTGTTATTTCGGCCTAACTTTGTAGAAAATATTGAGTAAACAATCTTTCTGGTTGAATAATGAGGAAAATTCTCAAGAGGCGTGTCGTTGTCGTTTGGCGTTTTCGCACTTTCAACAACAATAACTTCCTTCATATGCGTTGATTTAGAAAAGTTAGTACTGACTTCTTGAATTCAGTGCGTTGAAAATATCCCCGTTGGGGATTTCTCTGAAAACACCAAAGGCCATAACTTGCTTTCATTGCATAAAATCAGGACGTTAATATAGCGTTCTACCTGGAGGGCTTGCTCACTTCAGTGGTCATTAAGACTGCTGATATCTCTAGTGTGTCAAAAACGGCTCCGCTAAGGTTCTCCCCTTGAGGGTGAGTAGCGACGAGTGATTCTCCTTCATTACGTAGTCATTCGTCATTTCATCAAACATAGCTTCTTTAGTGGGCAACTTCGTACAAGTTCGAGAACAGCTCTGAATCCTAAGGCATTCTTTTTTCTTCAAAATGTAGAAATGTTCTGCAAACAACATAAATGTGATGTCCATGACGTCAAGCCGAAAATTGAATTTTTTGAGTAGTGGATTCCTTGTAATTTTTCTCCGTCCGTAAGCCTCTTGATGTCTCTCAAACTCAGATCTTCACTGCAGGGAATAGGAATAGAAGTGCATGGCATTGGTGGAACTTCGCTAAGGGAAAAGGCACTGGGAGGCGCCGTCCACTCGACATTCGGCGGAAGTCGTGGTTCCCATCCATTCCTGATCGCGCTGCCTCTGTTCTGATAATTGCCGAACCGGCACTCATCCCTTTTTTACCAGTTCACTTCATACTTTCGCACTTGACCTTAAACGACCTTTTTTCGTCCAGGGTTCTCCCAAGCACGGGGAATAGTACTTGGCATTCATGTTATTTTGTTGCAGCACCTTGCTGTGGCCGTCTCAGAGGAAGAGACAACGCTTGCACGTAATCAGCTTCGAACTGAACTCTACCAAAATCTTGAAACGAATACACAAAAAGCAGAGCACAATGCTAAGGAGGTGGTGGTTTTTTTTAATTTGCATTCTTCATCGTCGTTTTGTATATGGTCCCTATATTTTGATTTTTTTAGTTGCTTTACACTGGAAACGTACGGTCACTCGCTCAGTTAGAAGACGAAATTTCAAAAATTGACCACAACATTTTACGACAAGCCGTCTTTTCAGACGTTATACACAGAGATACCGCCCATGTGGGCGTCGGAAAGTTTCTTTAGTTCGGAATATTCGCTGAGCAGTACAAGCAGAAGAAATAATTGCGTTCAGGATCCACCGAAGCATTCATGAGCTACGCACATACACGTGCAGCAATGTCATGGTGGAGATTGTAAAGAGAGAGATGCCAGGACCATATTCTGAGAGTTTATATTCCATGAGAGCTCTTCCATTGGGCGGCGCTGCTTTGTTTTCTAGTGTAGAGTAATTTTATGTTTAGAAGTTACAATAAAAGTATGAAATACATGTTTTTGTGAAGTAAATATATTAGCATTGTGAAACGAGTGCCTACAATTGTTTTGTGATTCCGTTGCTTATCGCAGCTCATCGAGCGGATGCTAGCAAATACTCCCCTATGTCATCCACAGTACATTCAGTTTATAATGCTCCATTGAAGTCGCTTTGTATCACTGTGTCGTGCAGAATACTCGCGAAGTCTGATCATCAAGCTGATGGTGGCGGTATTCAAATGTTGCCCTCGATAATGAAAGGCTGATGCGAAGTGGACCCGCCGCTGAAAAGAAAAGGCTGCCAAAAAATACCTCAAATATGGGCTCCTTTTCGTGAAGTGGACAGTGCTACGATGAAGAGGCATTGGGCGTTAGAGGCTAATAGCACAGTGACCAGTGAAACACAGACAGCTTTTCGGGTAAGGCGGTGCATTGCGGCACCAGAAGCGTACGCACAACTGACAAGACTCTAGCGTACTTTCGAGCCATTGTGGGAGCCTCAGGTCCAGTCATGATCGGTGGTGGACCTGGGGTTCCCACAATGAGAAAAGCTTCGCGCCGCGAAAAGCGAAAAAGTCGCTTTTTGCCCTAGTGAACCACACCCGCTTTGCTCACTGAAGTGCTACACCTAGCTGTTCCTGAGATGTGCCTTTGAAGCAACAAACCCAGATGAGGTCGTGTGAAGCAATTTTTTTGGTGGATAGGATTGAGTGGCCACAAGTATCACAGTGTGCCGCTGTCGCGGCTGGAAAGCGCGCGACAATTGGCCTAGAGCGTTATAAACAGCAAACGTGAGTAATGAATGAGATCTCGCCCACACCCATGACACGCAACGTGGATTATGACGTAGCGGCTAATTCAAATACGCGCGGGTTAGTGGAGCCATGGAGCAAGCAAGTTCAGACAACTCGTCCGAACCGCCCCTCCTTCATTTCAAGGGAGTCCTTGTTTAAGGCTTCATCAGCGGTTTGCTTTGCTTCTATTTGCATTTTTAGTCTGTTCGGCATCCACATTCCATTATCGACCGTTGTATCACACCAATTTGATCTGGTGTATTTAACTGAAGCTGGCAGGCAGGGTAAGATTTGTCCCTCAAACAGCGCGTACAATCCCGTCACCAGCCCATCAGTACATCGTCTTCGAAATAAACAGTTCAATAAGTGCTTAAAAATGGAGGTAGGTGCTAAGGTACGCTGATCTTAGCCTCAAGGATGCCTATTGATTCCCAATGATAATCGATGCAACGGCATTCACTGATCGGCTGTCAAGTCACGTCTATGTTTACTTTTGACTGACGGCCTTGACCGCTCACGTCTACGAGGACATCGGCGACGGGTTCGATTGGATTTCATTCTCGAGCTTCACATTAACTGCTCATCTTTTGACTGTTTTGTAACGACTGTGCGCAGCTAATCG
The DNA here is from genome assembly GCA_036418205.1 of Ostertagia ostertagi. Taxonomy (NCBI): domain Eukaryota; kingdom Metazoa; phylum Nematoda; class Chromadorea; order Rhabditida; family Trichostrongylidae; genus Ostertagia; species Ostertagia ostertagi. The sequence goes on along the minus strand of MU870703.1, from coordinate 556 downwards.
ATAATCGATTGCTTGTTTTGTGTAAAAGTACTTTTCGTTCGGCATGGCACAGTTGAGAAGTGGTGCCCTTGAGATTTCCACAGCAGTCGCGGCTCCTGTCGTCATAAACACCTCTGAAACAGGTCTTCCTTCCGAGTGCTTTTTGCTGCTGATATTGACTGCCCATGTGTGATAAGTGGGTGCTGATTGCAAATTCTAACTGTTTCAGGATTTATTCCTTTTATTGATCGTCTTATTTGCTTCTATTTTCCCATAGTTCATTTTTTACTACCGTTCAGGAAGCAGCAGAGTGATGAACCTGCTCTTGCGTCAGGACCTCTTCTTAATCGGACTTGTCATTTCCATAAACCACCTCTATTTTCCCTGTACCCGAAAGCGGATCGAAATTCAAATCCTCGTATAAAAGGTAAAGGATAAAGCATTTGCCGTTGATCAATCCCGTTGGGATGCGGCACGCATTCTACTTCCATTTGTACATTCGTAGTGGCGTTTGAATGCGATGTGGCCTATACAATGACTTGCGGGGGCCAGCCGATGTTCAAGTCAGTGTTTTTAT
>MU870702.1:0-13636 GCA_036418205.1 Ostertagia ostertagi | reverse complement strand
GACGTTTGACCTAGGTGGAAGCTTCAACTTCCAATATCTTTTCGAGTTCATAGCCGAAAAGACCAAAGATAAGTGATAGACTGATAACAAGCACTGATAGAGGTTTCCATTGTTATGACGTTTCCTGTCCATCTTGGAATAATCGATGTCGACCAATTTTTATGAGAATAAAGTAAGACATTTTTGGAGGTATACAAAAAGGTCTTGGAAGGCCTACCTATAATCGAGACGATAAGGAGGCTCATGTGCAGGTTTCAGCGCCTAATCGTGCTTCTTTCAACCCATCGACGAGATATTGAGGAACCACGGGTTCCAGTCTGGGGGCCAGGAAGTCTGGGGGTTGGAGGACGACTATCCCACGCCGAGATCTATCCGATGTACGACAACAAGGGAGAAACATTGAGTTATCCAAACTTCCACCTACTGAACCGGACTTCCCATCCAGTATCCCGAGTTTCACTCCATACCTCCCGTCGGGGAGCCATCAGCGCCATATCTGTCGGCCATCTTGAAAGTTCCAGGCGAATTACATGAACGGTAGTGTCTGGTCTCGTGGATCCGGTTTCCCGCAGAGGGCTCTAATCGTTAAAAGACGGTCTGTCTGACTCATGGTTTTTTCACACCTAGTACGGATCGAACGGGTTTCACTTGTTCGGTCGGTCGGTCGGTCGTACGCGCCTCCGAGAGGAGAAAGGCCTCCTCCACTAGGTGACTACGACGGCCACCACGGCGGCGGTTGCGCGCGACCAATGGTCACTAATGGCGCCCGGTTCATGTTCGTCGTCGACAATAAGAGAAATCGCCGCCGACGACAAATTAAAGGGGAAGAAAACGGCGCTCGTTGAAATGGAAAATGGCCGTCGAAATGGATTGTAGACGTGGGCCTTTAAAGTCGTTGAACTAAGTTGTGGCTATGACTGCCTGCCTTTTACGAGGCTCGATTCAAATCCGAAGTATCACAAAGAACCTAGCTAGGAGCAGAGAAACAGGGGCCGGCCGGCAGAGACACAGAGGAAGAGTGATAGAAATACGGTCATTGCTATGGAACCTTCCACAGTGATCCATTCTAAGTTCCATGCCATCTTTTTCGCCTTCCCAAATGAGCTGGGACTGGCCAAAGAGGAGAGAAACAGGGACCACCGGCACAGACGCAGAGGAAAATGGAGAGAAGCATGACTGCGTGATGAGAATGGTCGCAAAACTGGGCTGGAAACGCTGGCGCTCAAAGTTATGGTAGCTATTCGGTGTTATGGAACCTACCCCAGTAATCCCTTCTACTATGTCCTGTTACATAGAACCTACCCAGCTAATCCTTTACTATATCCTTTAACATATAGTTGCTAATCAATGAGCTGAGACTGCCTAGAGAACAGAGAAGCAAAGATTAGTCAGGAAGAGACGCAGAGGAATATGGATAGAATTACGTTCGATAATGGCCAGTATGGAAAGTGACCGCCACAAACATGGTCAAAGATCGAGGCAATTCAAGTCATTGGAAGCGGTGCTTTGGCAGGATCCTTCAGATGTCCAGTCTCAAGTGAGCTAAGACTGACTAGGGCACAGAGAAAAGAGAGGTGGCGGCAGAGACGCAGACAGAATTTGACAAATGCGCGTCAGATGTTTTTTGTACAGAGAAGCGGTGGTTCTTTAGATAGTGACTCTTAGAGAGCCACCGCTCCGCTTCTCAAAATCTACTCAGGACAACCCACTATACCTGCCGTGTGATCGATTGCGGTCGTATCAGTAAGGGGCATGTAATCGACAATAGCTGTAGCCTACAGGAACCTATTTTGTAGATATTGAGATATCCTAACGGATGCTGTAAAAACTTTCTTCCTCGATTTACACCCTTTTAGAGCTTTCTGCCCTGAATGTCCGATTACTTAAACTTCCGCCCACAGGTCCCCTCCCCGTTACTGATGAAACTGAATTCTGGTAAAAAATCGATTTGTAAAAGGGCGAGTAATCCTAATTCAAGTATTTCAAAGGCTCTCTTTTCCAGGTCCAAGAAACCATCAATTTCAATGGCATGAACGACGCTGTTAAAACGGAGGCTGGTGAAGGTAAGAACTATGAAATCAAAATTTCGCACTCCTGTTTTATCTCATTTGGCATCACCTGACATCATCGGGCATCATCTGACATCACCCAACATCACCTGTTATCATCTGTTATCATCTTATATCATCCGACAAATGAAATCGAGGATATTAGTCGTAAAAGTAAACTTGAGAGTTTTGAAAAATCGTAGAGTAGTCAGAGAAGTTACTGAGCTTATCTGGAATTCCACATCGAATAGTCCGTATATCCTCAAACAGAAGGTGAGGCGACGAAACTACCTCTATGTACCTTGAGCGGCGATGGCCTACTCTCTACCAGTTGTCGGACCCGCGTCACTGTTTCGTTTGCGTACTGATCCCGATCTCATTCACGTCCCGCCGTGCGCCGGCCGGCCATGCAGCAAAACCGGTCACGTCGCCGGCGTGGGGATCAAACCGGTCTCATTTCTCCCGAGCGACGACGAGACGAGTCGCTCACCGCACGGCCGCTTTGCAAAAAGTTGTTCGAAGAATCAGGATATTACTTGGACGCGTCCACGCGCAAACGACTCATCGCTTTCCCTCATTTTATTCATCGCCCGCCGCCGGGAGGGAAATGGGAGAAAGCTGCAAAGTAGGGGGATTACAGGGTTACACTGACATAGAACGTCAGAGTTGAAGAGAGCCAAAAAAGAGGACCAGGGCGAGGAGGAAATGTTAGGACAAAAAAGGGCTCATCACCATATTTTATGAGACGCAGAACTGGGAACCCTAGTATTGCCGACACCTTGGAGCAATTTTTGGGTGGTCAGAGAGATCTCAACGCCACATGGCTTTAGTAAGATGTTTGGGAATAATCCCGTACTGGGTGAGCTATCAAAGAGGAAAGAGGCAACTACTAAAAAACAGTGAGACTGTTTCCTGCGCTCAACAGTGTCCGATCTTTCGGAAAGCTACGGACTAAATGCCCTCGGCCCTAATACTGCCCAATTAATCGTCTCGCTCTTGTCGCGTTCTCTGGACAGCGGCCATGATTACCGTGATTCACGCTTCAAATTGGCCACACTGTGAATGGCACCTACCAGAGTTATTCCTACTGATCCGAATCTTATATTCCCTTATTTTGGCCTTTCCGCCATAATCTCATGTAGGCATCCCAAGCAGAGTCAACCCTGCGTTGCGCAGTTCTCAACGGCCACGTTGCGCAGTTTCGCCCGATTAGACACGTTCTCTCGCGCGAACATTCACACTCGCATGCTCGAGCCGTCTGCGTCTCCGCCCATACAGCGTGCGTTGAGGATCTCTCAACGTGCCGTTGCGAACTGCGCAACGCAGGGTTGACTCTGCCCCAGAACCCGTTACTGGAGAGAAGCCACAGGTGAAGGCGCGCATCAGCGAGCGAGTCGCATACGCACATTTACGTCAAGTTGATGAATTGCCTAAGATATTACGTTCTCGTAAATATGCCGCGCGACCGTCACCTAACCCTCTGCGTCTCTCTTCTACGCCTGGCCGGTTGGAGCCCTTGTTGGTACCTTCCGAGCCCTCACCTGGCGTCGTTTCATCCAATCATCCTGCGCTCTGATTTCGCGTACGACAACTTGGAGAAAGTTCACAGGCCCTCCAAACTATCGGGAAACCCACAGTCAGTCATAGTCGAAGAGTGAAATTAATAGGAGACGCAAGGAAAAGTTCCACTTTACAAAGGCATGACCGATGCATTGCCAGGAAGGCGCAGCTTACCACTCCCACTGTCAGCGGATGGATTCCTGCTCGATCGGAACTTTTGCTTCGCACTAATACCGTATCTACCAGAAAGGCTAGACAGAGAAAAGCTACTCGAACATGGTCAAGGCCCGTTGGTGCCATCAAATGCACAAAGCAGGATGCATCGCACACCCGAGAGGACTCTTAAAGCTCAACTCCTTGCAGCTCTGCTATGATTACCTAGTGTCCTGCGCAAACACAGCTTAGCGCCCTACCTCTCCATGGAGTCCATGAAAAAGAGAAAATGTCTGCAGTCTCTGCCTTTCGCATTTTCGACTTGTTCAGAGATTTACGGTGGATTCGGTCGGTCTCGGATCGTGAACCTCCACGCGCCACCATAAAATACACCTGTTGTGGCTGCTATAAACCAATCAGTGACATGTCCAAAATGAAGCAGTGCTGTGTGTACGCTCAACAAATGGACATCAGGTTGGTTGTTATCGAATTTATCGATTGAGCTAACCGATCAAATCGAACTAATTTCAGAGATCTGATACTTAGACATCTTATCCAGGATATTAGCACCACATGTGCCAAGCTAGGTTTGCCAACAGGTAAGTGTAACCAAGTTAGGGACGGTGGCGCACTCTTCGAAGTTCGAGCAACGGTGTTTTCTCCTTACTCGCTAAGCTTATTGAAAATTGTTTGCCTGTTTGCCTTCGCGCTACCCGGAAGTAAACGAATCGCCCTTGACAAATAAACGTCGACAAGGGCTCCCAATACTTTTTATGTTAACGATAGAAAAAATAAACTTTATGATCTCTTGCCATCCCCCGCGCTACCGTATGACATAACCCATAACCAGGGACAACCTTACATTGCAGAGTTCCCAACAGGGCCGTATCTGGGTTTTTGGAGGGGGTCGTATTTTGGTTCTTGTATGTTAGCGGTTATGGTGACTAGAAGGAAAACGCATTTAAGATCTTCAAAGGGTCGCGAGGCGGAAAATTGGGAGGATTGTGTTGCAGACCCGTCTAAAGGGGTCGTCTACGGTTCCTGACAATGGCATACTCAAGAGGACTTGAAATGACAGGCAATGGAGCCATAGCTGTTTTTGAAGAAGTATTTCGAGGTGATGAGGGTAACGGGTAATCCCTATGCGACCGTGAGTGGGGCGCCGACGGACCCCCTGAAAGGAAAGGTTCGTACAAAATTCTGCTATTGGAACAACGGACAGTATTAACTGCCCAGACCCGCAAGCCATTGCTCTAAATGGCCCATCAAGGACACTGCAGCATTCGATCATCACATGCTTTCACTAGCAAGAGTCCAGGTACAGAATAAGGTAAACCAGTGAAAATCTAACCCATAATCTACACTCCTGAGATTTGGACATTTGAAAGCCATGCAGACGTTTGCAGTTGAGATGTATCTGCCCTCAAACAAGGCTCTGTTAGAGAACACAATGCTATTCCAGCCAATTCACATGTCCTTGTGATATATTCATATTGTAATCTAGCATAATCCTAGCGTTCGAAAGCGTAGCCCAAGGTGAATGTGGGAAAACTTAAAGGCAGTGACCACAATGGTTGGAGTGCGTAGAAATTTCGATGACGTCATCGAAATTCATTGTTGGTGGAAGAGCGTTAGGAATCGTTCCCGACCATCCCCGCCCCCTCAGTGCGCCGATGGGTCTAGTCCGAAAGTGACTGTCGATGACGTCATTGAAACCGCACCGCCCTTCGGCCATCGCGACCACTACCCTTACGAGAATCGCTGTTCAGCTAGAAAACTGGTAAAAACACGGCATGAATAGCCATCACTATCGAATATAAAGAGAGCGACTAGGTCGAGCGAAATACCTTAACTTTATAGATCTTGTCCCTGATATAACCCATCCACAACAAAATACGCAGATGGGTAACACATCACCATCGCTGGGTGCCGTACCTTTCTATTGTCAAGAGTTGTCACGTAGACTAAAAATGAGTTTTTTTTTCTGGAATCATGGACACCCGCGTAATGTAACGCATAACCCACACAAATTTCACAGCGCACATCAGAATGTAGTCAGAAGCAGGGCCAAGCGTAACATTGAGAAAAATATGGAAATTGGACGACTACCGGCTCCCTCCGGAGGGAGTCCCCATAACGACCCACTCCCGAACGGTCAACCGGTCTTACTGGCCCCACCCCTGAAGCTGACGACATCGGGCGTCCAGCTGGGATGACGGTGGGTATATGTAACTGTTACTTTTGGCACGGTGCCATTTAGCTTCAGAATAATCGATACGCCGAATTGATCGCTTTTTTGATCGGGAACAAAATAATTTATTTGCTTATCAGGTCTTTTTCATTAGTGAATCGCCATTTCAGATGCCCAGAATTGGACCCAGGAACATGGTTCGCGTTGGATTTCGGAGATGTGCCAACAGTTCAGTCTGACACCACCTCGTCAAACGTATTTGAGTGGTCGAGTACTGCTCAGTATGACCCAGAAGGACTTTGTAGCACTAGCACCTGAGGGCGGTGACACACTCTACGCTCAACTACAACTATGGAAAACCGGTCAGGCACAGCAGTACGCGCATGCTTGTCTCATAAATCGTGCACCGCACCAAAAAAGGGTTGCGTTACCCGTAGCTGAATGAACAGCATATCGTAATAAGCTTCCCATGACTGATCACCATGCACGATTTATGGGACACGCTTTGTGAGAACCTGAGTTTGGCCAAATCTGACCATTTTTGCTGCAAACAGCGCCATGAAGCCGAGCCGTACGATCCTCCTTATCACTCGTTCGTTTAGCGTTCGAGTCCTACCATCAGCAACAGCAAGCCGGTGGCCAGAGTAACGGCGGTATTACAGCCGCTGATAACTCGATGCCAAAGAATAATTGGGTAACCTCTGCATGGACCCGTACCTGGGTAAACTGATGATTGATGTGATTGATCGCTTCAGATGACCGCCGGTGGCCAAACGACGATGATCGGCACGGAGCCGATTAAAAACAACGTTGGACGGCCGGATTTTGTGCAACAATATCATCCCACTGATCTTCATCAGCAGCAACACTATTTCAACAACGGTACGCGTTACCGTAACCCATGCGATCGTTTAAGGACCCAACTGGCAACAGTTCTTGTTGCAGGCGCTATCGGAGGCGGAGCACAGGATGGCCACGCCTTTTTTCGGTAATGGTGTCCTTCCCTCGCCAAGTGATAGTGACAGAAGCAGTAATGCAAGTATGCATGATAGTGAGTCGAAATTACCAGGCCCTTCCCGGGATATCGATTTATTGATTTTTCCGTTAGTCGCTGACGATGAATGTATCGATCTGCAAAGTATGCTACAGATGCAACAAGATGGAATGCGATTCTGTGGCCAAATGAACGGGATGGAGTAAGTCCGAAAATCAGAGCTCTATTGATTTATCGAATCGATTGCAATCACTTTAGTATGACGAACACGCAAACTCCGCCCACCGAAGAGCAACGCCCATCCCCGTTCCCACGACACTCCGGCACCGTTCATCTATGGCACTTCATCCGCGAACTGCTCGATCATCCCAACAAGCAGTATGGATCATGTGTTCGTTGGGTGGATCGAGATGAAGGTATATAGGCAATGGTCAGAGTAAATCGATTATTGATCGACCCTCTCGAAAGTACGGTATTGCAGGGACCTTTAAAATCGAGTCGTCTCATCATTTGGCGAGATTTTGGGGACAACGAAAGAACCGTGCCCAAATGAACTACGACAAGCTTTCACGAAGCCTTCGGCAATACTACAAAAAAGGTCTGCTGTGCGATTTATTGATCGTCGGATATTGATTGGTTACCTGTTGTACATTTTAGGAATCATCCAAAAGCCGAAAAGAAGCAACGACTTGTGTACAAATTTTTACCTCCCTACAATCTGTGATGATGAGGTTGAGTGAGGGAAAGGACTGCCTGCCACATGCTCGCCACGCCCTTTCTTGCCGCCAACAGCGTGAGAAAATGACGTCATCGGAAGATGACGTCATTTCTGGAACACGCCGTGTATTTCACTATATCCATATCGATATATCATCGTGTAATGTTCGTTGTAGAACATTTTTTCTTGCTCGCGTCACCATATGTTGCACCCGAGTGTCGACGCTGCACGTTTGGCAACAGACGAACAGTTTCTCATAGCAGAAAGACGCGCGACTAACAAAGATCGTCGCGACGACGATCGCTGCTGCAAATCAATAGCATATTTCACGTGGACAAGCTTGTTTCAGTCGCCGACTTATAAAACACAGTCCCACAAAAATTTCCCTTAACTCAGCCTAATCAAACAACCCTAGATGATAACATAAAATATTTATAACCGTTAGAACGTGTAATTGAAGCCAACCACCTACACAAACATGTTACCGTAATTGTACCGTAATCTTTATACCTGCTACAGTTGTTCACTTATTAATATTTTGTTAATGGTCTCCGAGTACACTGACGCTCGCTCCCATTCCGACAACATGTGATGCATTATGCTACGTTTATGCTCGACGAGTTTGCAGCCAGCTCCAAGCTGCTACGAATTCGCTGAGTATGAACGCAGCCGCTATTTGCCGCCTTCTGCCTATTGCCTTTCTATTATTCCATATATCGTTGCGGAGAATTTCGTGCAATCGCCTACTATTATTGAAATGACACTCGGTGTTGAGAACGTGCAATTATACTTGTGATATTCAGTACTTTCACTATTTATTGTTATTATTACAGTATTTATAAACCTACCTTGTATTGATGGATGTGAAAATACATGAATCGCTATTTTTGCGGTCACAGAATCATATAGCACTGTAAGTAAAAGCAGGGTCAACCGTCACGTTAGACAAATCTCGAAAATTTTACGATCCCCTCCCAACTTCTAGAGGGCCTCGATACGACCCCCTCCTCTATCGCCATCATGGTGACGATTTTCGCACTCAAAATCCCCTGCCAACAACCTAATCCGCTCTCCGTTCCATAAAAAATCATCCCTTCCCTTACTGTAACATTAACGCTACCTCGCGAAATACGATCCCCCTCTTTTCCCCCAAATACGACCCCCACCCTCTCGTTGGACAAAGTCCAACGGACGGTTGATCCTGAGTAAAAGTGGCTCTCCGGAGGACTTTGATTACAACAAACGTAATCGCTAGGTTCGCCAATCTCCGACAACCAGCCGGGGGGGCGGAGTTAGCAGCTTAGTAGCTGTTGTGATTATTGATTAGAGTAAATGCTTTAAATCAAAAAAAAAAAATCAGCAAAGCCAATAAAAAGTCGATTCATTTGTCCGACGGCGAGACAGGGTCTCATTCAGTAAGGGGGGGGCATGCGATCCAAAACATTTCAAACCATGGAAGGCACATTATTTATGCTAGCACGTTCAGTATAACCTACAAGGAAGGAGCCCCGCGTTTCGTAGCGCAATCATTGCGTTCTTCCCGGGCTTATCTCCGCGCGTTGCGCGTAGGTTACTTAATCCTGACCTGCTGACTAGGTGAATATTACTTTTTGTAGACGTTAATGTCATCTAGTACAAGAATACATACATTACACAAAACACCTGAAGAAATAACATAGGAAAAAAGCTGATAGCAGCTCGTAACTTTAAAGGACTCCTTGAGCCAAATTGGCATTAGAGCAGACCGTGCACCGCAATGCCCCCTCTTACCGGATGAGACCCGTGAGACATCTGCTGACGCAATCCGCTGACAAAAAAAAACATGCTAAGAACTGTCAAGCCTACCGTTGCTCTCAAGTGTAGACAAAACAGAACATGTCAGGTACTACGGCCTTGACATGTCTTGTGTTGTTAAGTGTCGAGAGCGAGAGTTTGTAACCTCCCTTCAAAAAGCGAGAAAGTGTCGGGTGCAGACCAAACACCACAACTGACGACGGCCTCCAAGTAAATCTGGTTAGAAGTTGTTCATAGTGATAGCTGATTTCTGGTAAATGATAGTTGTAATTAGTGACAATCGATAGAATACAACTGCAACAGGCTAATCATTTCATTGGCAGAAAACATTAACATTTTGTGAAGGCCGTCGTCACTTGTGGTGCATGGTCTGCACCCGACACTTTCTCGCTTTTTGAAGGGAGGTAGTCAGGTCCTAACATTCTTCTCTGTTATACCAGCGCGAACAGTCACGTCACAAAGTCCGCCGCGGACAGACAGACCCAAAAAATAGACTCAAGCTGTCTGGACACGGTGAGCACACGAAATCAGCGTGATTTGTGATGTTCCTGCCGCAGTCACGTACAACGCCCGACGTATTGAGCGTTGGCATTGGAGCGCGGAATGTCACCTGTTATCGATTTTAGTGTGTGTTCGCCTCCCAGTTCTCGTTTTCTCTGCGCTCTCTCGACGAGGAGGGAATGCGTCGAGCAACTCGCCAACTATACCATGCGCAGTTAATCTAGAGTGAAGGACGGCCGTCATTTGAACTGGCCCCGTTGTGGAATGCGGGACAGGTGGGTCCTCATCGTGCTGCAGCGCGGGAAGACACCTGTCCATGCTCGATCGTTACCCTGGAAAGCCGCACTGTTTGTAAGACTACTCCTTCAGAAAGCGCGTCGTGCGTCGCGCATTGTGCGTGACTGTGGCAGGAATACCATAACTCACGCTAACTTCAACTTAAGCTCACTGTGTCCAAACGGCTTGATGTGAAAAGTTACTTGACGGGGAGCACGGGCCAATCCCAAGCGAAATCCATGTCTCTTTAGTTCAAGAAATAATCAAATGGATAAAGTGAAGCAGTAGAGTGGGAAAAAAGTAGAGGCTCGTCAACAAGTGAGGGATCCCTGTCATGGCTTAGCTACCAAAACCCTTCCTATTGTAGAAGACCCTGCGCACAACTGTGAGAAAGGCACCTCTCGGACAAGGCGAGCACCGCGATGAACCAGCAACAACGAGGAGCACGATGCCGCTTTCTCTTATCATATGTGGCCTCCTTCTCTCCGGTCTCGCCCGTCTATGACGGGAGTTTCGGAGGCGAAATGCGTGTGTTTGCCGGCGAGTAGGATCATGTCGATCCCCTTTAGAGGGGGGGGGAGTGAAAAATGTTCACAAATAGCCCAACAGACGTTGACCCTGTGTAAACCATGAACTCCCCATTCGACTACTCACTTTCTAGAACAATTCTCTAGTTTTACTGCATTTTTCTCTACGAAACTGTTGCCTCAATTTCTGCATTCATTGTGAACTTGTTAAACTTCACGGTTGCAATGGGGAAGTCTAGCAGCTTTAGCGCGGGTTTTTACTAAAAATTCCAGAAATCGAAATGATGTACTCATTGATCCCCATAGCCTTCTTCTCAGAATTCCCCTATTGGCTTGTGTAAGAAGCCGTATTTGTGTCGCTGTTTTTTCAAACTTATGTTTTTCGCCAAATCCCAAAGGTTGACCATCTGGACGACGGACCCGAAAATTGTTCAGTCGAGATGTTCAGGTACTCCCAGCAAGAGCCGGGCGCGGGGGCAAGAGACGAATTAGCGACGAGTTCGCCGCGTACTATAGACTCGCGTCAACGGTTATAATAAAGGGTCCCACTGCACTCCTACATCGCACAGCACGCGAGTAATTTGGTCATTGCTTGTAGACTGAGCCCCTCTTCCTTATTATGGCAAGTCTAAAATTCAACATAGTTAATATTGAAAAGAAGTGAAACAACTGTTCGCAGAAAAAAAGACTTCATGATACAAAAAGTGATTGTAGAAGCATGCGTTTAAGAGTAAAAAATCGCCAGTCAGCAAGAAAAACGTTCTGTTTCAGCGCGTCAACCAGGAACCACCTAATTTTAAAAGAACATTCTACAATTGCTTTTTGACAGCTTAGTAGCGGAAGGTTCAGAGAGGTTATGATTAAGGCAAGGATAACCATTGGCTGATTTCTCCTAGAGCTGAACAAAATTCAAGTTAGTGGCACGCTCGGTTCTTTTTTGTCAGCATAGCTTTCCATTTTGCAAGCCTGTATAATTCAACAAGCTAACAAGCAATGTTAAAAGGGTGTGACATTTTAGAAGAGTCGAAAATCCATATAATAAATAAATAATATAACAGTGCCTCAATATGTAAGTATGGAAGTTGAAGAGTTAGATTATACGTATGAAGGGCAGCCATCAAAAAAAAGCTGATGGTCAGCGTGCAAGGATGAAAAAAGCATGAGAAACGGCGCAGCCCCTTCTTCTTTGCCTGTTGATTTCCGCATCGGGGCGACTCTCATCGATGCTGCCCTCTTCAACGCTAACGCTCTTCGCTAAACAGGAAAGGTGGAGCGTCCGCGGTGCGGGAATCGGGTATCGACTCTGCTAGGTAGTAGGGGCGACATTTTTTGCTAGCAACGCATCGTCCTCACACTCGCGGGCTATTTGCTTCTCCGAATTTGTAAATTCACATCTACGACTCCTCGACCATCGTAAGCTTCTTTAAGTGTCAAAGATTCGAAAGGCTCAGAAACTTATGCTTTGCAAGCTTCATTGAATAATTAAAGTAATTTCATATATTTAAGCTCATACCTCAGTGCTCTGCAGCCCTTCTGGCGCATAAATGGGAATCCGTAAGGCCGTCAGACTTTGCGAATCGAGTGATTCGCTCGCGTCCACGGCCGCGTCGCGACCAGCGAGCGCTCGGTTGGCTGGTACCGCAGCAAGACCGCGGATCGCATAGCTAGCGAATCGCTCAATTCGCAAGTCTTGACAGCAAGCGAAATAGACGGCAACTCCGATGATCCCGCAAAGGAGATTAAGTTCTTATCTTGAGCTCTTCTTCTAGAATGATAACAGATGATCAATCAGTACAATTAGTCATGAAGACAAGAGAGAGAAGAAATGTGTTTCCTAAACTCTTCGTAGACAATTTGCGAATAGCGTTCTCATCCCTAGGGCGGCTTATTTATGTCACAGGGCTGTAGCCTGATCTCTTAGCCACAAAATAAAACCAATTCTAAGGTTATTGAAGTTCACGTGACAACTGTTTTGACACCAGCGCCGGTAGCAGTTGCGATGGCCGGCAACACACAGATAACAGATGCCTCGACACGAGGAGGAATCGATTCTGTCGTCGTATTTCAGCTCAATCAGCAAAACAAGCATGCCTCTTTAAACCTCTTTGCTTGCTTGCTAGTCAATCGATAGCTGATCGATATATTGATTTGCTTATTTGTCGGAATCTCTGTATTAGCCTATAGAATGCTACTCTTTTCTCGTTTATTGGCGAACGTTTTCAGTCTCTTCTGAATAAACGAAGACCTACTCTTACCCCGAAAAAATGCTTGATCTCCTCGGCCGTCTACCTATCTGGTTAATTTTCTGAATATTTGCTAACTTATTGCTGAACTTCTTATTCAAGGCTCTGGAATGAGATAACTACTTACTTCATTTGAGCTCAGTCAAAGTGCACCATATATTCACCAAGTTCTCTATGCCATTTTATTTTTCTTTTTCACATTGTGAAATCATTTTCCTTTGTAAATGAAAACCGTATCCTTGCCTACCTATACAAGAAGCCTCCATTAGTTTTTGACAGCTATAAATAGCAACAGAAGCTGATAAGGACAGCCAGTGACGGAAAAGGTGTAGCGGCAAGTGGGCCCGCGTGTCACGCGCGCATTACAGGGATCAGAAGGATCGCGGATTGAATTGCAGCCAGACCCTTTTCATCCTCTCCAGAGGGAGAGAGGAGTTGATTGGTATCTAGTTTGTTCCCCGAGATGGAAATAGTGATCTCCATATTGGCTTGCTATCATTGCAGAGGTCAAACTGATTTCAAAACGCTACTCTAATTCGAATGGAACTGGAATGCGCGGCGCAATCCCAAAAATGGTCTGATTGTACCTTCACGCGTTTCACGATTGCCAGATTCATAGCTTTCCGCTTCA
>MU870701.1:19045-30727 GCA_036418205.1 Ostertagia ostertagi | reverse complement strand
GAGTGCTATCGCAAGACACGGGGGCATCTTGGGATCAGGCCTATGAGGGAACGGGAACTTTGAGAAGAATGAAAATTGTTCACGCATCTTGGGTCTCTCTTCCTACGCCTAAAGCTTAGTTCAGCCCTGTTTTCTAATAAAAAGGAGATGTACAAATTTGAATCCCCCGGGGATCGGTGGTACCCCCCACCCCCCTCCTCCCCCCAATGGCTACCTCACGCCGACTACACTTCACAACTTGAGTAGCGTTCAGACATATCGACAGCCTATATGTACCTTTACTGCCTCTGCCACCTTGCTGCTAGCTACGGCCTATGAGCATAGCCTTTCCCTCATAAAAATAGATTCTCGAAATGGATATAATCTAAGGTCCAGTGCAAGTCCTGAACTTCTAGAGCCTCAATCTTGAGCCGGCGTCTTTGGCCCATCAGTCTCTTGGTGAGGGCAGGCAACGCTACAGCCTCGCTTTTATAGAAATTTCGTTCACATTGATGGGACATTTATGAGATGGTCCTGAATGTGTTGACAAAACATAAGAGCCATGCGATCGTTTCATGAATACTGTACTAGGTTTCTCCTCCCCCCACTGTTCTTTCGCTCCGTTTCCACCCTGGCATATTGTTCTGTCTAGCAAATGGATCGCTATCGTCGTTACAGATATTCTAACCGTCCTTTAATCCTCTAGTTCAAAAGAGGAAGGGAATCTTCCGGCCCTTCACAGCCAAGCAACAAATAAAGGCAAAATATCGTCGGTCTTATACTGTAAGTGCTTCTTTTTCGTGCCACACGGATTTCAACACTGGTACCTTCATTTCCTTTGCAAATAGACCGCCTTGAATCACTCAGAATATTGTACGCCCCTAGCTTCTCTTACAGAAAATTCTGAAAGCGGATTAACCTTTTCAAGATGCGCTACACTGTCAAATTCCTATCCTAATATATGGTCACAAGCTCCTTCGACTTAGTTACGGATTAACAAAATGATGGCGCTATCGCAAGATACAGGGGCACCTCGCCCCTACCTTGCGATAGCACCCAAAATGACTAAAGAAAGTCGTAAGCCGGGAAGCTTCCAGAACGACAAGCCCATTCTGAGATGGTTTTTGCATTTTATTGGGGAACGTGCGTGGAGCATCTCGCATTTCCTCCTTTCCACTTTCTTACGCGCACACATGCCTAAACTTATTCACTGAACAAAAACCTTTCGGTAAGCAAGTATTTAACGCTTCAAGTGCTGCAGACTATATTGGAAATGTAAGGTTTCAAAAAGGTTTTTTTGCCCGTGTTCGGGCCAATGCCGAGTTACCCAGAAGAAAAAAAACACGAGTTTAGGCTCCGTGCCTAAGTAAAATGAAGAAGAAAAAACACGGTGTTGCAGAGAGCGTTCTACATCGCTCGGGACGACTTTCCGGAACCATTTCGGCACTTTTGTCATGCCGAACAAGTGCGCATACGATTCACCGACCAGGCAATGAAATGAGCTTGGCTGATTCGAAGGTGATTCGTGAGCATTTTGCCTTATGAACTAGCGTTCCCGTGAAATAAATGGTCTATGCACGGAACTCCAAGCTTAAAGAGGTCTGCCGAAGGATATTATATGATTTATAGAGTGAAGCAAAATTACGGAAACCGGGCGTAGGCATGGAAACAGTGAGGCGAGGAGGCGGCTCTCGTGGGTTTTGAAAAGACTTTCCCGTCTTTTGATTCAATTGTTCCGGAGTCTGGCTGGTTCTTCCTAACACTGTGGAAGAATTGGCGGCCTTTTCTCTGAGAATATAGAGCCTTACCCTATAATTCTATTTTTGACTTGCACAGTCAGAGCTTTCAAGTGATAGACCTCTCTCGTCCTATAAGAGTATCAAAAGCGCGTTTTCGAAAGCACTTGAGGGTGGGCGCGGAACAGGGAAAGCTGTCCGGGTTCGGCGATGGTGAAAGAGGCTGATCGTCGTAAAAAGCAGAGGGGCGGAAGATTGAAAAGGGAGGCGAAGCAACCTGCGCTTATCAGAGGAAGGCCAGTGCAGGATAATGAGGTACATCTCAAGTCACCCGAGCCCCAATGCGGCTTGAATTCCTCCGGTCGTGACATACTGCCTGCGAGTCCCAGAGATGCGCAAGCCTCACGAAAACCCCCAGTAGGAACATAGAGAGGGCTGACGGATAGTTTCTGGACGTGTTCGACTACGTCTTCGCCACCATCACCGTCTGCACCAGTGACTTCGACGGGCACCCAAGAAAATGGAAGTTGCTTCAAGGGGAAAGTAGTGCCTGCGGGAAAACGCGAAACGGCAAGCCGTAGGAAAGAGCACGGACGGCCATTGCATAGGGTCGATGAAGCACACTCATGGTCACTTATTGGGAACACTGACAAGGGCTTCACCGCTTTGTTGGCTCACTTGGCGAGCAGATGTGAAAGGCGACCACTGTTAGCCTCGCCAGAAGCGTCTACCCTAGCCAACAATACAAACACTCTGAGTAGTATTATCCCGGAACCTGCCTTCAAGTTCGCGTCGGGAGAATCGCCGAGTAATCGGGGGGGGATTATGCGGGTGATGGGCCAAATTTTATATTGTTGAGTAGTAAGACCAGTCAGACTATTAAATTTCCTTGATTCAGCTGATTATTGACGATTATTTCGAGTAAAACTGGCTTCCCTAGTGAGATATATCACAGGCACAAATGGATTAGCACCGAAGAGCTTCAGCCCGTAAAATGCCTGCTTCACCTTTCATGGCGACCGCATCCCTTACTGTGTCTCCTTATCTCTTTTCTCTATCCTCTCTCCTCCCCTCGTCGCCAGAGTCTCTCTTCAGGACACGCGCTCTCTTCCGCGTTTTCAAGTTCCTAGATCACTATTGATCACCTTGAAGCAGTTTCTTATTCGGAGCGTTTTCGACAGTTTCCCTTTTTTCTCCATTGCCGGGTGACGCAGCACCTCCTATTTCAATATTTACCAAACCATCCATATCCAATTATTCTGGAATCTGCCTTGGAAGAGCAAAGTCATTTACACTGAAGTTTGCAAGTTAACGATAGCTGTAACCCGACATAGCCTCTTTATGCGACCACGTTATTGATCCTTTCAGGCTATGCTAAGGCAAATTCCGATAGGAAACTTTTTCACTGGCTTTGCCTTCTAAAAGTGCTAATGTTGGTGTTCGTGTATGCATAAATATGTAGCTATGTAAGCGTTAAACACAATGCAAGTGTGAAAAGCTGCCTATTGAAAAGACGATTTGCCTTCCCATGAAGGAGGGGTGTGCCGAAAATTGACAGAAATGCACTCCATAAAGACCACTTTTTTGCAAGTTGAGCTTATTTCTGCACGTAATGGAGTTTGCACTCCGCTCCAGGTATTGGCTTCAGAGTGTCTATGTTGCGAATTTCCTATGCGCTTATTTTTACACTCTTTCATATAAAATTGGTAGATACATTCAGTGATTCGCGTTTCTAGTTCATTTTAATATTATTAAAAACATATGATATACTACAGCGAGATATGATTCATAATTATTCGTCCTTAGGAGATTCAAGGACCTTAATGGTAGCTACGATCAAAGCTTCAATCAAAGAAAGCCTTCAACAAGAGCCATTCCTCACCCACGTAGTCGCTAGAGTGGCGTACCCTGTTAAGTGAAGAAAGGTAAAGAGAAAGAAAAGGTGAAGAAAAGATTCCATCATTTTGCGGCTTGCCTTGTGCATAGTTCTAGTGCCAGCTTAGAAACTAAGTGTACCGGAGAGCGGACAGAGGAGAAAAGTTACCAAAAGCTCTTAAGAGAGTGACTTACATCGAAAATTGTGTGCTTGGTTTGTCTAGGAAGGATCGGCACTTTTTTATTATTACATACGCTCCATTATATTCTAGTACGTATCCGGAGCCCAAACGGACCCCGTGCTAAATTCAAACTCAGTGAAAAGACTGCCACAGGTCGTGCACAAAGAACCTTCAATAATGTGATTTTTTTCAAAGAATTTCACACCTTCCAAAAATTTTCCAAGAATTCCCAGAAATCCAAAAAAAATTCTTTGACAGCTTTTTTGCGCCACAACCTTTACAAATCTTTGCGAAAATTCAGGCATTAAAGGGAAGTAGGAAATCGAAAAAGTACGGGAAGCCTTCATGATGACACTAGATAAACAGCACAGCAAACCTTTCTTGAGTCTCTTCGCTGCATTTGTTAGATGAAGTGTCTTAAGGCCTCCGCGTTAGTCCATATTATGACCGTCAGTATCAGAAAAATCATAAAGAAAAAGCGGTTCGGAATAGACCAATCCTTTTTGGGATGCGCCACGCATTCTACCTACACTAGCATCGTAACATTTTTGAATGCGATTTAGTTCATATAATGAATTTCGGGGCCAGCCGGCGTACAAGTCAGGGTTTTTCACAGGCGAGTATGTTAAGAAATGAAGCAACCTAGCGGGTATGCTAAGCTTACTTGCTCGCATATGGGTAAAATCAACGTTTGATCATGGAATCTGTGACGCGTGGTGACTGCTTGTCACTGCCCTTGCCGCCCAGCCATGTGAGGTTCAAAAATCGGTATTAGCCATCATATATGTATGTTTTATGTCGTATCGCACTTATGACGAAAACATGGCGCATTCTCGGAACCAAATATAACTTCAAAAAGTTTTTGCACTATTCTTATTTTATCTACTATTTGTTCAGCTGTTTCTTATTAAATGGTTTTTATTTGCTTGCTCTTTCATTAGTTTGCATCGACACAGATGTTGATCGTTGTCGTGCATGGTAATTAAGGATGTGAATAATTTGCTGCCATTCATCACTCAAGAAAGGGACGTAATCAACAGCCGAATTCGTATTCACGAAGGAACTTTGGGAGATTTTCGCTTGAAGAGTCGGACCCTAGTGTCGAACTTTACCTAGTTCTTTCTGAACAATCCTAGCGTATTTAGAATTTTGATTCTTCGAAAAACTAGGTCGGGTCGAGTGCAGGACCGCACGAAACGGCCAGGTGACGACAGCTTCTAAAAATGTACATGTTTTGTACCAATGAAACGATCAGTTGCTTGCAGTTGTATTCTTTCAGTTGTACTAATTGCAGTTATAATTTACCAACAATGAGCTATCGCTAAGAACTTCTAGTTAGCAGATTTAATTGGAGGCTGTCGTCACTTGTGGTGTGTAGTCTGCACTTGACGCTCCCTTGGTTCTCGGAAGCTGAGGATATAATTATTTTACAGTCCCGAAGTCTCAAAATATCCAAAAATGAGAGCCCTTATTCTTGAAAGCTCTTTTTCGCGAGTGAAATGTTCAACAATCCATTGCAATTTGTTTTGTGATCTAAACAGTTAATTGATTGGATTGATTGCAATTTATATTCTATTGATACCAGCTGTTTTTTGCCGCAGCTCGTTGCGCAAAAAGTTCACAAGATGTTGAGTTAGTGGCCAAATCAATTCACCTCAGCCGGAAATCGAACTGAACGCTTGCCCCTTTTTGAGCGGGATTGCTAGCATTTACACACCCGAGATAATATTTCCTCCTTCAGCTTTTCTCAGTCGAACTGGGTCACAAGGCCTCCATTTTTGTTTATTTCGTATATTTAGGTTTACAAATTTCAAGCTTTCACATATATTATTGACGTACATATACCTAGGTAAGCAAACCAGCCCTTTTGGCGTTTCTGCTGGGGCCGTATGCTGAATGTTGGGGAGGGGATGGGGTCCCCGACGACTACTTCAACTCGGTCGGTACGGTAGGAGAGTAATGACGCAAGTGGTGCAGCTGGTCCAGCAGCTCGCCAAAAGGGCTGGTTTGCTTACCCCAGGACTAAGCCTTGGAGAGAGGACGGACTGCGCTCTCTCGCAGGTCCGTCCTCTCTTTAAGGCTTAGTCCTGAGGTAAGCATCAAATTGAGGCGGTTTAAGGACCGAGTTGAAGTAGTCCCGTAACATTAACTATACCACCCCAGCAGCTCCGCCAAAAGAGCTGGTTTAGCGCACTTTAAAGTTTCGAGGCAAAGTTGGAAGTATGCCGCTTACCACTAGTGCCAGGTTAAGCCGCAAAACTGTAGAAACCATAGAGCATGTGGGAGAAATATGAAGGGGAGGGGTATGGAAGGACCTAAGGCTTTTCTGTTTGTTCTCGTCATAATTTTGGGGTAGCTTTTTTCATTTTAGAGAACATATTTTGTTTGTTCTGTATATTATGGTTAAAAATTAAAGTCATATAAACATACGTATAACCACATCCCTCTCCACTCACTGGGCGCACTTATGAAGTTTTTGAAGGCGAAGTTCGAATACAGTAGTGGCCAGAAATTTATCAACCAACGGTTTTTTGACAATTTCTCCCCGCAAAATCGCTGAATCGCTCCCAAACTTGGCACAGGTATGTCGAATAAAATTAGAAACTTGTTCTTACAAATAGACCAATAAAGCTTATCTTGAAGACTGCAGTACTCGCAAGAAACTGAAAATTCCCTCCTTCCGCTTCTTAGGCCTTCAGCTCACGGTATGAATTTTTGCCTTTTTCTTCAGGATTTTTCTATTTTACTGCTTTGTATGGCATTTAGAATATGGTTAGGACGTTGGGAGCACACACCATGTCAATTGATGTGCGCAATGCCATTCTACGAGGAATTGAACAAGGAATGAAACAAACCGAACTAGCAAGACTTTTTCACGTTCATAAATCAACTATTTGCCATTTTCTGAAGAGATTCTCCGCAGATGGAGTGATTGCACCAGCGCCGATTCCAGGACGAAGCCGGATGACCTCACGACTTACCGACAGAAACATCCTCCGATTAAGTCGTGGCAATCCCAGGCTCACTTCCACCGACATCCAAAGGGAACTGGCCGTTGCCAGTGAACAAATTCCGTCGACAAGAACTATTCGGAGACGTTTACAAGCTGCCGGGCTAAATGGAAGGCGTCCTGCGAAGAAGCCGTTGATTTCGGAGAAGAATCGTGGTGCTCGTGTCAGGTGGGCACAGGAGCATATCGGTTGGACTCGCCAGCAATGGAATAATGTTCTATTTTCTGACGAATCCAAGTTCAACCTGATGGGAAGTGACGGGATCAAGTATATCAGACGTCCACTCGGCAGAAGATTCGATCCTTTGTATCAGCTGCCCACTGTGAAGCATGGTGGAGGGAACGTGATGATTTGGGGATGCTTCAGTGGTCATGGAATCGGACCTCTTCGCCAAATTCATGGAGATTTGGATAGATATGGATATGAAGATATCTTAGAAACAACTATGCGTCCATTTGCACTCCAGTCCATCGGCAGGGGATTCATTTTCCAGCAAGATAACGACCCCAAGCACACTTCCGGCCACATTCGCGACTGGTTCAAGATGCGCCATGTGCAAGTTCTTGACTGGCCAAGTCAGTCTCCGGATTTAAATCCGATTGAACATTTATGGAACGAACTGGAGCGCCGCATAAAAGGCAAAACAGCAAGGAATTCGGCCGAAAAATTTGCTCAGCTTGAAGAGAGCCTGGAAAAGTATCCCACAGTCTTTCCTCGACACTTTGTTAGATTCGATGCCACGAAGATGTCAGGCTGTCATTGATGCTAAGGGGTTTGCAACAAAGTACTAGTTCTGCTGATCTGTTATTGTTGAGTTACATTGGTTTTTGAAGGTTGTTATCACTGTTCTGTTTGAATAAACTGACCACATGGTTTTTTGCTCAGTGCGATAAAATCGAAAAATCGTTAATTTCTTCGGTCCTGAGTAAATTTTATTACCGATTTTTTTACAGAGATGAGAAAGCACGAAGGAAGTAATTGGTGCGAGTCGGGAAGAAACCAAGCGATTTTCTGAAGAGAAATTTCGTAAAAAACCGTTGGTTGATAAATTTCTGGCCACTCTGTTTAACTTACCAGGAAAGGCATTCAACTTCCCATGGAACTTTGAATTGAGACCCAGATATATCGATAGAGCTTCAAACGCTGATTACAAATATGGAAACTAAAACTGCAAAATGAACCTGCCAAGGAAGTTGTGAGCAGTCAAAGTTGGCTGGAAGAGTGTTAAATATTAATCGTGCTAGCTATCGGGCATCCAAGTCGCCATGGAGTAGTGGTAGTGCTCCAGAAACTCGCACTCCAACAGAAGAAGAACCCTTGAACTATGTCCTGGAGAGTTAGAGTATTACCACTGCTCCACGGCGACTCTGAAATTCCTAGACGGTGGAATGTTCCATGTGTAACGCCTTCCAGCCAACTTTGACTGCTCACAACTTCCTTGGCAGGTTCATTTTGCAGTTTTAGTTTCCATATTTGTAATCAGCGTTTGAAGCTCTATCGATATATCTGGGTCTTGATTCAAAGTTCCATGGGAAGTTGAATGCCTTCCCTGACTAGTACCAGCTTGAACCACAAATGTGTGAAACCACCGAAAATCAGTGAGAGATACCTGAAGGGGAGGGGGTGTGGAGGGGTTTCAAGTTTTTCGATTTTTTCTCGTATTAAATATCTTGCTGCGAGCTTCTTTTTTTTCTCATATCAGATACCATGTTTACCTTTTTGTTCTTGTGTTTACCCACTATTTGACCGCATTCTGAACAAGTTGCATGCTGTTAGGAATTCCCTTTTTTTAACTTTTATCAAATTGATTCTTCAAAACGTGTTCTGCGCAGCATTAGGAACTTGTTTTGCGTTCAAGCTTGCCTTTTGAGCGCAATACATAAATAAATGAGGAACCGAAATAAATTAAACAAATGGTCGCTGGGGCAGGTGGCGGCGAGTGCACCGCCACGCGCTCGACGCTACTTGCTATGCCGCTTTTGCTGCGATCGGGATCTCTTGAACCTCATCCACACAATTCTTATAAATGTTCTGGCCCAGGATCAACTTGTCCTCACCCATGCTGCTTTGCGGTGCTTCCTATCGCTTACGCGAACTCACAATCAGGCCGGGGTACTTTTTTCCAATGATCAATGAATTCATCCCACACTAGGCCGATGTCACACTTTGCGAATACGGAGATTCGCTAGCGAATCGCTAGATTCACAAACTCTGACTCGGCCCTGAATGGCGGAGGTTAGGGATTCCCCTGGCACAATTTCCACAATTCTTTCTGTTACGACGGCCCTCCAAATATTATAGACGCCAAAACTGAATATCAAAATCGGAAAATTTATGCCCGAATTGACACAGGATACAATGCCGTGAGACCTCCGAATAGAAGATCGCCATTCACTGTTTGCGAAAGCGAGAGACGTGGTTGGAACATCCGGGAAGGACAGCGATTACGTGGAACTGGGGTTCAGGACTTGTTCGATTGGATTTTAATCTTCTAAATGCTCGTAGACTAAGTCCACATATGAAGAACAGCATAGCTGATGAGGAAACTCACACAAACAAGCAAAAGTTCTGCATGGTCGCTGAATAGTTGACAAGATTCACGTGAAACTAAAGGCAATTACTCAAACAGCAGGGCAGGTGAAACTAAAGGCCACCGATCTCGCTTGGGAGGTCCACAATCACATTCTCTCTCAAATCCCTTCTTCAGCCACAAGTTTCATTTCTAACTTTGGACAGCCTACTTCAATGAACAAGCTGCATAAGGACACGCAAATTATCCATAATCGGTCTGTTACAGGTAGAAAAGCTCCGCCAAGTAGGTTATATCCCGAGAGGTCAATAGGAAAAAGAACATAAAGCGCAAAAGGAGACACAAACTCTTGGCTGCCCTGCTCTTAGGACCCTGGGTATGGTGCTGCACAATAGATAGCGATATCATGTGTAAATAAGCAAAAGCTCAGGCCGCAGATGACATAAGCCTCGATCAAAGGCCCGCTTCTAAAAAATAGAGTCCCCGCGGCCCTGGCGCGCCAGTAAGATTTAGTTCCTAACAGAGAGAAATCCCTGCTAAAAGCCAATTATAGAAAAGAGCAATTATTTCTGTTATAGTTTCTTTGTAGTAACTCAGAAGAACCCCGTGAGCAAATTATACGAAAGAACGGAATGCCTAATAACTGCATATGGATTGCTTCTCTCCACCTAGCGCGAGCAAGATACACGGAAGTTTGACAAGTATCCTAACACGCTTCTACTGTTTCTTGAGTGTGTGGCAGATTAATTACCAAAAATTCATATAGTACCACTGTCACTTACTCAATAACTTAACCCAAATAGAGAAGGAGCAAAATACCATTTTTTCCCGCTAGCGAGAGTCCTCAGTATATTGAGTCATCCTGATTCACTTAGCCTAGATTGGTACTAGTTATAAGACAACTCTGAGAAACCCATAGAATGTTTTGCCTAGAAATGATTATTGGATTCGAATCCTGCCATGTTTGTGTTCGACCCAGAAATTATGCTAGCCGACATTATCGAGACAGCTGTTCGTTTTCTTCAAGATTTTCCTTTTCTGAAAATCAGGATTAATCAAAAGTATAAACACCAATCATAATCACTGATATGCATCCATTTGCTAGGGAACGAATGGATGCATTCCTCCCAGAACGAGTGAAGCTGTAGGATGAAGAGTTCGGAGAGGTCGTTTTTGGGTGGTTGTATTCACTGAGCTTTTTCTCTCGTAGCTGCTGCTTCAGGTGCGCTGGGGAGGTGATAGTACGATGGAGCAATGTCAGGGCTATACGTCAGATGTGGTATCGTGGTCCAGCCAGTTTCCCTCAAACGTGGCGAGTTATCTTTGCAATGTGAGGTCGGGCGTTCATTCGGAGGAAGGAGATTTTGAGACGTTTCGAACCGTTCTCCCGCACTGCTGCGGCCAATTCGGGAGTTATTCCATGGTTACCTTCGCAATGCTTGTCTGCATAAGTGAAGTGGTTCTCAAAACGGGATACCCAGCGAATCCAACAAACGGGGTAATATCTCTGATGAAAGAGCTCGGGCTTTGGTTGAGATGGTGGTCCAGGCTGCGAGGTAGCCACCAGGCGTGCCGCGTGTTGTTATCGTGGTGGACTCATGACTCATCTGCACTGGTGACCAACTAGGGAATGTCTTGTCTATACGGTCGCAGAATGAAATTTCTGCAGATGGTCAGGCGTGCTTCTCGGTCATGGTCAGTTGATGCATGCTGTTTCCATCGAGACTTCATTCTGCTACACCCATTCCATTCAGGTGTCGACTCATGGAGCGTAGGCTGCGTCCAGATGTTTGCTACAGTTTCCTGCTAATAGCGTCCGGATGCACTTCCTATTCGTTGCGCAAGGGTCCTCATCGAAAGTGACTGGAGGTCCATGATGAGGTCGAACTTTGCAGCTCCTATCGTCTTTGCCGATGCTATTGAGCCAATAGCTCAGTGCCGATCAGTAGCAAAGACTGGGGCAAACATGGCGCTGATCTTGCCTACCGCTCTCCTTGCAAGGTTCTTCTTTAAATGGTCATAAGGCATCATTGTTAAGTTTGTTGTTGACCTATTTTAATTCCTAGCTTATTTCGTGGCTTTTCCTTATTTATATAATATTAATTATTTATTTATTTATTCCTTATTTAATTATTTCGTGGCGCATTTGAGCTTCCGAAACATCTTGGCTGAAGGTCCTGATGTGTTCTTCAACATATCAACTTATTTCATTATGAAGCTAATTTTACCCGAAGAAATTTGAATTGGAACAAAAATCGGCCAGAAATTATGGGTCAACCCAATCTACTAGCCAGAAGTTTCCGAAGAAATGTGCGCTAATACCACCCTGTGCCTAACTGCCTTTTGAGGAACCGTCTGTTTCACCCACT
>MU870701.1:0-12414 GCA_036418205.1 Ostertagia ostertagi | reverse complement strand
TGCGTGTTCGGGATGACAAAATGAATGGCAGTTTTGAGTTTCCAGAGATCTTCTAGATGGATGCTGAGGATCGTGTCGCCATAGAAGGTAAAGGGATCGTTTCTGGACGGTGTTTTTGAACGATTTGAAGGCAAGAGATGGCTTCGAGTCAAAAACTTATAGAAGCAAGCAGGGTGGTGAAGGTTGCGGTGGGTGGTGGTAGGGTCGTGTTAGGGGACTCTCCAAGGCTGATGGTGGTGATGGGGTCATATCGGAGCTTCTTAGTAGGGGTCGCAGAACTTTTCAAAAATATTTTCAAAGTCGCGATTGATCCTGCGGCGCCGCGACCGCGATCTTAGATGCGTGGATTGCAACCCTCTTGAAGAGTAATACTTTCTTCTTTGGATTTTGTAAGCATGTATTGACTACTTTAAAAGTGAGAAATAATCGATCGATACGAATTCAGCAAGCTGATCCAGAGACGAAATGCATGGATTGGTTCCACTGATCGAACTTGTGATTACTTTCCAAAAAGCGCAGTAGATGAAAGAAAAATCGATAATAAACGGAACCTTTTTTATGAATAATTAGGCCAGATTCAAAGCACAAACCATGGAGTTAGTTGCAAGAAATATTGTGGGCAGGGCCAGGGACGTTATCTGATCTGGAGCTTGTGGGGGGATATCGATCCTTTTCCCAATCTTCTTCTAACGAATCCACATTAAAAAAGTAAAATATATACACCGTGAACAAAAAGGCGAATCGAAAAATAGAAAGGAGAACCTGAGATGACATTTTTTGCATTTATTTCATAGATGAACCCAACAAATAATTTGTGAATTTTAATATATATTTATTTGTTTATTTATTCATTTATCTGATATAATAAATTCTTAATTATAGTCTAATTTATTTAAGAGAGAGATAACGTTTCAGTTCAGGTATGACGGTGTATGAGATGCGTGAAATTGGTGACATTGTCACGATACAAGCAAATACGGATGAAATGAATGGGTGAGCACGATTCATTGATTTCTCCCATACTTTCGAATCTTCAATCATATTTCTCACCTACAGTAGTTCTATAGGAGAATTGGGAAACCAGATTTCGAAAACCGGAAAACGATTATCGGAACCCAGCAATTTTACCTAAGTGAAAACGGCCGCAAAATGGGGAACCTTAGGAAGTGGATACCTGAAGAATTGGCAAGGTAAATGCTCAAAAGGAAGTATCGATTGAGTAGGGAGCTCTGCCCCATTTAAAGAGCTTGCTCAAAACAAACAGGTGTTCTGGAAAATTCCGTTGAGAGTACAAAGCGATTTCTGGGAAAAACGAATCCCAGCAACTATAGGCTCCATTATAATAGCCAATACTTTTCACGCTTATACGGGCAATTATGCATGCAAAAATCCATTAGCCTGTGCAAATGCGAAACGAAAACGATGCTGTGTCAAAATTGTTCCAAGAGGACCTAATGTCTCACTTTTGCAGTACTCGAATCGAAGCGATCCGACCCACATGGCTCAACATACTGTTCACTTGTGGATGTGCTTTCACACGACAAAAATGGAACCTGATCACCCATGACATCGTCACGGCCATTGTCGAGCCGAAGACCTCCTTTTTCGAAGAGAACTCCGTGAAAGTGGGTAGAACTATATTTTACCATATATATTCCTTATAAATAAATACTAATATCATATAAATAAATATAAATATTTAGGCCTATCTTCACTTGTATGTTACTATGTTCTATAATTATCACTGTGTTGAATAGTTTAATTTGCAACAATTTTTCTTTCATTTTTTCCTTGTTTTGATTGTTAACTAGTGTTTTTGGCCAAGGTATGGTAAGTATACCATTAGAGGCTTAGTTAAAGGCATTCATCACAATGGTTGAGGGGTAGGGCTACTTCTGTGACGTCATTGAATGTCATTGGTGGAACGGCTTCAAGAGGGGATCGCAACCAGGGTCAACCCTATGTTGCTACAAGTAGCAACGGGGGGGTCGTATTTTGAAGAGTTGTAGAGGGGGGGGTCGTACTTGCTTCGGTTGTAAGAAGTTGCATGTGATGAGTGGGGAGCGGCGCGGGAGAAAATTTGCCGTTTCAGCGCGCGTATATTATTCCCCCTCCCTTCCCTATCCATTGGCTCGACGGTTATTTTTTGGTGGGAAGATTTGTTTTGCACGGTTTTGAGGGAGGCGGATCGTCAGAAATATTCGGTGACGGGGAGGGGGGGAGCGGGGCCGTACGTTGGCATTTGCATGCCAAAATCCATTAGCTTGTAGCAAATGCGAAACGCAAAACAATGCTTCTTGTGTCGAAATCTTTAGTGGCGTTAATTGTACTACAGCTTTGCCAGTACTTACGAAAAGACGATCCCGAACCAGCATTGGCTCAAATTACTGTTCACTAGTGAGATGGGCTTTTCACCGCAAAATGGAACTCTGAATCACCCTAGACATCGTCACGTGTGTGTGTGAGCAGAAACTCTTGAAAGTGGCGGGCTTTGAATATATTTTTATCATATAATATGGATAATTTTATATAAACATCTATATAATATATTTAGAACGTTGTCTTCATTGTATGTCGTATTGGTACTAGATGGTTGCTAACTGGTTGAATTGTTTAATGACAGCTGATTTTTTTTTAAAGTTCTCCTTGTTTTGGTGTTAACGGGACAGAAGGGCGTATGTAGTGGCAAGTGGCACGCTTACCACGCGAGCGGTCCGGGGATCAAATCCTGGGTCGTGAGTCGCCCGGGCCAACCAAGCCTTCCATCCCTCCGGGGTCGGTTAATTGGTACCAGACTTGTCTGGGAGGATAAAAACACTGACTTGTACATCGGCTGGCCCCCGCAAGTCATTGTATAGGCCACATCGCATTCAAACGCCACTACGAATGTACAAATGGAAGTAGAATGCGTGCCGCATCCCAAAAAGGGATTGATCAACGGCAATTATTTTATTTTTTTTGCTTTGGTGTTTTGGTCGCGAGATGTACTCATGTATACCATTAGGCCTAGATAAAGGCATTCATACAATGGCTGAGGGCAGGCTAATTCTTGTGACTTCAAGAAATGTCATTGGTGCGAGGCGTCAGAGGTCCCCAACCACACCTTCCGGTGGCGCTGAGTGGTAAGTCACCAGGGACATCCAATGACGTCATCACAACCATCGAAACTTCACCGTACTTCATCCATCAAGACCACTGCCTTGAAGATGAAACAGCGGCCTGGTGGGGTGGTAGCTCAGTTATGCAGAAACGAAACAGGTTCGAGAAACGGGTTCCTGCCTGTGCTGAGGGGTTTAGCCACAATTAACACGGCTCTCTTCAATGATAATGATGTTAGTGTTATTTTATTCTAAATATAAGACTTTTTACTTTCATTATTTAGACGATCAAAAAAAATAAAATGTGCCAAAAGGTCACACAAGTCTTAAAATCGGCCATGCAATATAATTCATTTCCCCTGGTATAATTGAGGGTGCGTGCAGTGAATTCGTTGCTACGATGAAAAGTATCATGGACGATTACATACGAAACTTTCAACATGCAAATTGTTTGTATTTGCGTTTTTTTTGAATAAACTTCGAGTACATGGCGTATCCTGAGAAGAGATTGTCAACACCAAATGATTTTTTTTCGTATATCCCACGAAAAGTAACGAATTGGTCACGAAAGTTACCCATATTTTGCACTTTCTGATGATTCATTTGCCGCATCAAGGATTGTTAGGTAATATTTTTCAGTTATTCATATATTATTAGATAAGGAACGTTCATGTAGCAGTTCGTACCTTGCTTATCTTAGGTATGGAGATAGCAGTAGACGAGTACCTAACCATAACAGTAGAGAACCACCCTAACCCGTCCATACTTTTACCTAGCAATCATGCAAACGGACCCCTGTCCCAAGCAGCAGCAGACGCCAACTTCGCTGTTCGACCACTGCCAAAGGCGGCTAAGACCAGGCGAGAAGATTTATCGATGCAAGAAAATGATCGATGTAGGGAACAAGGAGACTTTGATGTCCAAATGCGACGAAAAGGGTGTCAAATCTGCTTCTTCCCCTCGCCGGAGGAAAACGCCAAAGATTTCTCAAGAGACTTTTCGAGAATTAGGATAAAATTTTGGATATTCTGGCCAAAAAGTTTCGGCTTCACGGGATCAAATAACAGCACGATTCGTTCGAGGATTAGCCAGGATGCGCCCGGTCGCACTATCCATCACAGCGAGTTAGCGCAGTTCAGCTGGTGAAGATGATCGGTACCTCGACCTGTTAGGTGTTTTAGATTGCTGCCTTCAGCCTACCGAACTGAATGAGTGGGCAGCGGGGTTTATATTCACTACACAAAATATTTTTTATATGGTTCAAGACGGAAGAATTTAAATTTTTTATATTTCATTTAATTAAATTTTATTCATCATATTCGGAGTATTATATTGTATGATAATAGCAATACACTATTCAATTTCCCACGATTTCTAAAAATTCTTCTGTTTACGAAAGGTCTATGGCTACAGGCCAAAATTTAATCATCGAAAGATTCATCATATAAAAAATCAAACGTGATGATGTCACAGAAATAGCGTAATCTAGCACTACATTAATCTGACAAAAGCAGTTGTATGCTTTGTTTCAGATGAGAATGGGTGCATGAACAGGAGAACCGCAGTTTCGCGATTTATCGCTCGTATTGTTGGCTTTGGCGCTAATGGTACGATAGAAGCGGTTCCATCATCATGTACAATTTTAAACTTCATAAAGGCGGATAATTTTCTATCGTTCACGACCACACATTTCTACAAATCACCAGGCCAGCTCCGTTGCATGACTTTATAGCTTCGCTTGATTTATGATTATAATGGTTAGTTATTCAGCTCTGTGATTTTTGTGCCATTATCGATTTTGACTATTTTGAAGGCAGAGTTGTCGTTAGACTACAGGCGTAAGTCATCGTGCGAAGCCCCCGAAAACTAGAGTGGAACTATTTTGAGAACCTTATTGAGCGATACGAATGAGTGAACAGTGATGAATGCAGCGGCGAAAGGCTTCGAACCTCAACGGCGTCCATGTCAGACTTCATTGAAATATTATTTTAGGAAATGATAAATAGAGTATGTGTGAAGCATGCTAAGTAGGGATGTGGAAGGGGGGCAGGGGCGGGTAGTTTGCCGATGTAAATACCTGCAATGTTCGGGATATAGCCACGTAACATTTATTATTGATTTTTGGCACACTGTTTTGTTTAGCCACTGCATTTCGATTTCCAACTCTGTCACATTGTTTAGATCACCAATCGCTTTTAAGCATTTCGACTAAGCCCCATTAACTGCTTCCCAGTGCTTTTCAATACATTGTATTACTTACCAATCTTTGCGTCATATGTGATTTCAAAAGTAATAAATCACTTCTACTACTACTCTTTACCCAAAATATCTTCTTCCAACTTTACCTGCGAGTTCAAGTAACCCTTGAATTAGAATTCATGAGCCTTATGTAGCCCTCACAGCGGCGAGAACATGAGACGTATTACTCATTTTTGGGCCCTAACGGGTCATCCAATTTCAACAATGAAAGCAGTCGAGGCTCATGGCTCATTTCTCGTGTCGCTATTGAAATAAGAACATTCAACCTCTAGAAAGAAACATTCTGAGTTTGACAAGAACAGATGCGTGCGGTTGCGAAGCAGCGCAAGTGTGTACACCCACGAAATGCTATGAAAGATTCTGCTGCACGGTACTACCGCTCAATAAAATCAATTACTCCGCATTTAATCAAACTTTGGTTCAATGTCTCGGCCATATTTGTTTATGTCCCGGCTAAATTTCCAGTCATAGCAACTAAAAAAAAAAACTTATGAGTGAGTTATAAAACTAACCTGCTGTAGGAATTGAGTAATTGATGACTTCATACTTGTGAAGGATTTTCGTTTTTCAACAGAAATGGCAATGCAACAGCAGAATCACTGAAAGATTATTGGAACTAATCAACATAAATAAAATCGAAACAAAAACAGCCCAAAATTTTGAGAAAAAAAGCGAATGCAGCGAGAATCAGACGCGTCACGTGGATTGTGAAGCGCATTGCAACAACTGCCGCGTGCCGTCGCAGCGCTGTTGGTCTCACCAACAATATTATTGTTTTAGATCATTTTTTCCTTTTTTTCGTCTTTTTAGGAAAATGGTTTTGTCGCTGAGACACTAGGACGAACCGTGAAAATGAATCAACGAAAGATTATTCTCTAAAGAGTGCCTTAACTCCTACTGTGGAATAGGTTGAAATAGCCTAGTAACCGACAGGAGGCTCGACGCGCTGCGAGAAGGCAGAGACGCAGAGAGGTCCCAGCACGTGCAGTGTGATTGAGATGTACTATAGTACATTCTACTTACTTTGACGCGAAACCACTGCAGAAAACGCTGCTATCGTTCGCCGACCTGTCTGCATTCTGCCTTCTCGGCGCGCGACGGGCCTCCTGTCGGGTACCCGAAATGTGCACACAAGTAGAGTGAGGGGCGTGCCTGTTGGCATAGCTGGTCGAAGGGCCCCATTATTGCCAGAATTTGATTGCGAATAGGATAGCATACAAAAAAGTCCAAAATGGAGGTCACGAGAAAAAAAAACACGAAAAAGAGAAACGATTGGTAGATAGAAGTAGAAAGGAAAAAAGGGAGGAAAGCCGATTGATCGAAAACATGAAGTACTCAGAAACATATCTGGTATAGATTATTAACTTGCAAGGGAACTAAATAGACACAGCTTAGCAACACTTTACCACAAGGACGCCATTAGGTCGTTATTTATGAAGAGAATTAGCTTTTTTATAAAGCATTTTAAATTTGATATATTCCATGCAACAGCCTACATGGAGGTTATGCAATGCCGTCCCGGAACCTAATGACCTCCATGACCAACGGCTCGATCCACAATATTTGTCCTATCAGAGATTGGTTTTTCCCAGTACATGCACGCTACATTCCTTCGCTTAACCGTGCTCACTGGAAGAGATTACGCGCGCGAAAGCTAGACCTAATGCGACCCCTTCCCCCCCTAGGGGTTGTTACAGTCTCTTCAGAAAAAGGTTTTTTTTGGAACATGGCAAGTCGGGTCTATGAAGACGTAATTGAATCTTAGATGTCGCTCAGCAGCGCAAGTGCAAACTCGCCGCTACTCTCTTCATCGCTGATTCTCGTTAACGGAATTGTTGCGTAACAGTGCTCTGATTAGATGTCCGTTCTGACCATCTACATGATCGGTAAGAGATATCGCTACATGTGTTTACGTTTACTTGTTTACCATATGTTTACTCCCGAATAAAAGACATAATTATTTCAATTCGGTAACAGTAAATCGATGGTATAATGTTTTGTACAAGCAGAGAAAGTTCCCGAGTAGGCATTGATTCTGGCGAACGCCGATTTCCTCACTCATAATTCAGTAAAGGTGGGGTGCGCTGATAATTCTCGCTGAGTACATCCGTGTAGGAACTGAAGGGAAGTGGAGCGGAAAATGCGAGACAAGGACGTAATGAAGGCGCACGTTAAACTGCGATGCAGGCGGAAAGTAAAGCAATTAGGCAGGAAACGACGTTAAGAATTACAAAGAAAAGCCATTGACTCCGAAGACAG
Organism: Ostertagia ostertagi; assembly: GCA_036418205.1. Lineage (NCBI taxonomy): Eukaryota > Metazoa > Nematoda > Chromadorea > Rhabditida > Trichostrongylidae > Ostertagia > Ostertagia ostertagi. The sequence continues at coordinate 4,798 of MU870701.1, read as the reverse complement.
TGAAGTGGACAATTATGACGAAGTCCACTTACACTAATGAGACATCCTCAGAGAAAAAGAGCCGTCAGAAAGACGGGCGTGAAAACTCCGCGCCGAGAGAAATTTTAGAACCCTGGAGAAGAATTGTACCATTTTTCTGAGTACGTGAACAAAAACCTTCGGTATGGGAGCTTCAGAGGACGGTGGGAGATGCTATAAGAAGGGCCCGGAGGGTCACCACAAGAAATAACTGCTCATAAAAAACCAGAATTCAACTGTGAGTAAGATGAAAGTAGGCAACTCCAAAACCAAGAAACGGATTGTCCGGGACCTTTCCGCCGTTATGTTGCGACCTAGTTCTCAACGAGGAATCTGAAAGCTTTTTGAGACTGACTTTCAGCCCTCTGTCCTTCACTCTCTTCACGGAGGGTGATGTGAGACCGGCCCTGGATGACCTTCTGACCCAGAAAGAAAGTCATGACGGAAATTAAGAAATGAAAGGCGAAAGAGCTGGAAGAGAGAGCGCGCCGACAAGTTCGCTCCAAGGGAGTGCGAGCGGTAGTGGTGTGTGTTTGGAGGACGGGCGCGCATTCACAATTAAGAGAAACAGCCACCCCCATGAAGGGACCACCCGTCTCGGTCACGCGGGTAGCAATTCAATTTGGGGAGCATTCTCGCACGACTTGGAACTGAGAGCTAACCCAGTCTTGGAGTCGATCCAAGAAGGAATCGGGAACGCGCCCCTGGCATCTCCTATGCATGACGCCGGCCGCCTTCGCTATCTGCCCAAAGCCGATTCCGCCGCCTAACGACCAGATATCATTTCCATTTCCGGCTAGATATCCGCATAAGGGCTCAGCAGCTCGGCGGCAGACACCCGAACAAACGCCTAAATCAACGCCTCTTGCGCTTCGTCTCAGCACTTCAAAGCAACATAATCACCACGATGATCGCCTGGGAGTTTCTCGCTGGCACTAGAGGGCACTACATGTACCGTGAATGCAGTTCCCTTCAGCTTTGCCAGGAAAAAAGTTAGTCTAGGAAATTAGAGCCAAATAAAGGCTACACGTTCAAATCCCATGGAAGACACTACAAAAGCCTTACCATCTTTATTGCAATCAAGTGGCTACCTAAAAATCAAGTGGGTAACTCAGCAAATCAAAGAAAATCACTAATCAGTAGGCAACGGCACGCCGTCGCATCGACGATGAATTGAGCTCGGCATTATCCGCGAAAACAGGACGTCTGGGGACATATTATTCAGGGTTCTCGGCCTCGAGGTCCATATAGTGAGGTCACATATGTCGACTTTGAACATTTTTACTAAAATAAAGCTGTTTTCAAAGTAGGCGTCGGATGAAACAGAGAATTGGTTGAAACTATTCCTGAAGGAATGACGGGGATTGGCACCATAAGGCACGGCTTCGCGATCGAATCGGTATATAGTTAGGCTATCCGCTTAGAACATAAACAGGAGGTGCGAAGCATGGTCGAGTGGCCAAGAACAATGGGCCAGAACAAATCATACAAAATTCTGGAATCAGGGATTCCATTTCTTGTGAGGTCTACCGTGGTCAGACGAAGATACACTTCGTGGTGAGGAGAGGGAACGTACGACGGCGAATACGCCATAAGAGACGGGGCCACAACGAAGCCGATATTCGCCGTATACTACAAACAAGCGAAAATAGGCGAGGCCAACTTCCGCCCCTTCCCCCCCAGCGCCAAGCCAAGACCTTAGCACGTCGTCCGCCGCATTTTCGAGATGCCCGCGCAATGGCAACAACTTCTCCGGCAACCGAGAGCATTGGCTTATCAGGACCTCTGTGGCGACCACCTCGGGATGAAACGGTTTCCGCTTTCCCGCAAACAACCATTTCCGCCTCGCATGTTGACCCTCCGTGGCCAGCGTAGCAAGAGCCACACTCCCGATGATCGCGGTTAATGGATGGAAGCATCGCAAGTGGAGCCGGGTGTTTGCTTTCACGATTAATACCTATTGGGAGGCGCCACGGCATTCTGACGCCCAATCGTAAAATTTTAGTAACAATTGGCGCGACTTGTTCTACACAGTGATTTATTGGGGGCAGCCGATGTACAAGTCAACATTTTAGCCTCTTGGAATACTTGGTACTGCTTGAAGCAACAGTCCCAGCAGAGTGGGCGTGGTCGGGAAACGGCTGTAATCCCCTCTTGGCCGATTCCACTTCTTCGGAGCTGTTCAGCCCCTAGTTCAAGAACGTAAGAAGTGTGACTGAACAAAACACTCACCTCTTGGAAAAGCCGTTAGGCAGGGAGCTAGAAGTTGGGCGTGGTCGGAATAGGACGAGGGTGGGGATGTGTAGTCGTTTCCGACCACGCCCACCCTGCTGGGACTGTTGCTTTAACTAACGCGTAATTCTTGGTTGACCTGGGACCAAATCGGGCTTTGACCGTGAGACCAAATGGGGGGTTATGGCGCCACTCACGGCCATACCTTTTCATCGGAAGCACTGCATTATTCTACGATTTATAATTTCCAAGGGCGCCCGCGAGTTGAGCATTTCGAGCTTGAAAACTCTATGCTTAGCGCAATTTTTGCTGGAAGTTCGTAAGGAGAAAGACGCTCACATGCCAGGACACGCAAATGGTCTTGAGGTGAGCACCGATTCACAGGTCCAAGTTTCCAGGATGAATTACCACTGGGAGGCTACAAGCCGGAAATGAAAGCTGATCACCATTCATATCGTTGAAAATAAATGCACGTTTCTGTACATATTCTGGTTGATTTATGACCTCAGACATGTAAACAACCGGCTTTAATTATTCCTTATTACTGCAATTTTCTGTGGCAGAAAGGTTTGGAGGGTAGGCTAGGAACGAACGGGGATGAACACGGAGCAAAGCAGGAAAACATCCACTTCACAAGCCATCACCTTAGTGGCTGCCGGAAATGAATGTTCTTATTAGCCATGACATTCCAAATAAGGTGCAAGTTCTTATGCCACGGGTGGTAGACCAGATTCAATGCCAATTACGTAGAAAACGGGGCCGTTGCACTTTGTGAGACATGGTGATGATGGAAAGTCGACTTGACCCAAAATCTCAGTGAGAAAAGAACTTCACTGAAAAGGGTTGTTTTAGTCACCACTTGCCACTGCCCATGCCAGAGTGACCAATCAGTCTCAGTAGGATTACGGGTCAGATTACGGTGCCCTGGCAATTCCATGTCGAGTTTTTGTTGCATGCGTAATTTCACATAATTAAAGGCACATTCCACAATCAGTATTGAGTGGTTCTCGCCCTGAAAAAATGAACGAACTTAAAAGGCCGAGTAGAATGCCGTGGAAAAAATGGACAATAGAGAAAGAACGGCCAAAGAATACATTTTTCGACAATCATACAGCGCTTGTGCGCCAGAGCGAGAGAAAGCTCCAGAGCCAGCACGAGACCGAGACGAGGGGAACCGCAGCGGGGCGTGGTTCCACATTTATGCGTTTTCTGAGCTCGTAGCACCCTTACTGCGCATTTTCACTTGCGAAAGCGACACTAGCTCAAGAAGGCGGTGGGTGCCATGCGCAATGACACTAAACCTGAGCCTAGGGGGGTCACATGTGACCAAAGTTCCATCGGACAATTCAAATGTTAACGGCTCACCCAATCTTTCATAGGCTCACGGTTTAGTCATTGCGCCTGTGGATGGCGGCGCGCGTCCCTGTGTGGTCGTCTCCCCCCCCCCAACTCACATTAACACCCGATTTGGAATGAGAAAGTCAACAGCCCACGTATGCTGCCGACATGATAGGAAGATGGCAGTGCTAATCGCGGATTTAGAGGAGAGGGGCATTTAGATCTCTTTATCGCGGAGTAGTATTAGGTACCGGATATCTTAATAAGTCGCGTTTTTCTGAGTTCAGGAAGTTTCGGGGCCGATTACCATGGAAAATCAATTTCTCAGAACGTTCTTTTTTGCTTATTAATACTACGTAATATGTTGCTTATTAGTCCCTATTGTTACTTTACAATTTACCTCTCCCCCAATTTTTATACCTTTTTCTGAAAATTCCTGGGTTCATTGCGCAAATTCGTATGTGTGTACCAAATGCCATCAAAGTCGGGCTGGGAGCTACAGATCCGCCAACCAAACTAACATTGCTTTTGTTGGAAGGAATACTACCGTTTGGAATGCTCACCGGTTCTCCTCAGTTTTCTTAAAAGACAGTGAAGTTTTTGAAAGGATGCCTGCAATCGTCTTCAAAAAGATGGCCCTAGTTAAGCCAGCTGAGAAGGGGCTGCACCAGACTTGTGCTGAAATGGTAGGATACTTTCACTCTGATGGAATGATGATGCGCAAACATTCCTATGAATTTGATTCCGCAAGATATTCTGATAAATGTGCTCACCTGCCCCTCACGCGCGCTCAAAAAGGGTGCGTTTTTGACCCTATGTTGCAAAAAAGTCTCCGTAAAAAACTGCCCACTTGGGCTGATAAGTTCTAATTTTTCTGTCGTGCAATGCAGACCCTACGCTAACCAGCTGTATACTTACTTTGTCCAGGCCTTACTTTTAGCAAGTAAGAGGGATGATTTATCAGAGGATGTCAAAACCGACCTGCCTCTACTTTTTAACTCAAAAAATTCCGAGCTTGGATCGTGCAAGGTTGCCACTCAAACTGTTAGATGAGGGGATCCTAGTAAGTCATTTTATGATTAAACTAACTCCCTCCCCGGGTTTTGAACTGAAATATTGCTGGTCCAATACTCTTGGTGAAAAAACGACATTAAGATATCCGGTACCTAATATTATTACACTGCATTTTGTTTGTCTAACCGCTCCCCGA
>MU870699.1:16934-27549 GCA_036418205.1 Ostertagia ostertagi | reverse complement strand
GTAAAAAGTACGTGCCGCTAGTGATTGTGCGATCGATACGTATCTACTACATACTGAAATTGCGAGGCGTACTGTAAAGTTTGACCCAGCCGGCGGTCAGATGAGAACGTTTTATGGGTTCTATAAAGTTGTCAGCAGTTATGCCAAAACGGTAAAGTTGTAGAGTTGATTGGCACTAGATTGTAGGCTAGGGAGGACAGTTGTAATGACGCAAATTATGTTACGTTTACTGTGTTTACTGCTACTGTTTGTCTCACGTTACTCAGTAATCACTTCACACCACATAATGCTTCCTAAATAAACAATTGTGTTAGCACTACGGAGATTCCGTAACAATGTCAATGTCTTCGTAATAGCTACGTCTGGGCGCAAAAATTCCTGGAGCAATTTTAACGCTGTAATTAGTTTTTATTTACTCAAACCACATTATGCTGTGGAATGTCAATGACGGCTCAGTGACGAATGTCCTTGACAGAAACGGCTGGGCCACTTTTAATGGATATTTTGTATTTTTAGGTAATAAATTTGAAGTTATACGGCTGTGTGTCGTTAATACAGTGTGCAAATCCACAGCTTTTCGCAGCGCGGAACTGGCTCGCTTAGGAAACCCAGAACCAAAACTAAAAAAAGATACGGAAAATTACTTGTCATCGTGTGCTCAAATGATGTCCCACACATCGTTCAAAGGCAGTTTTCTACTACGAGATGTTTGACGAGTGCGTATGGAGAAGCAAGCTCTTTTTTGCAAAGGAGCACGTAGGCTGGACTCATCCAAAGGGATGAGGTACATTGCACTGGCGGATTCCGAATGTAATATTGTGGTGTTCCAGGTGCTTTTTTTCGGATGAAAAGATGTTTAATTTGGATGGACCTGATGGCCTGGCAAGCTATTGGACGCGATTTGAGGAAGGAGCCACTACTTTTCCAGACGCGGATTCCGGTGGCGGTAATGTCATGGTTTGAGCTGCCTTCACAGCATTCCGTAAGAGTGAACTGGTTTTTGTCACGCAACGCTTGAACTCCAGTGGCTACAGGAACATCCCCCAACAATTCGGTACCATACATGCAGCGATTTCCACCCTTCAAGTTCAAATTCCAACAAGACAACGCCGCCGTTCATGTTAGTGTCGCAACATTGAAGTGGTTCCATGAGAGAAACATCAGGGACGGTAGTAAACTAGCCAAACTTGCACGTTAACGGGCAGTTTTAATGAGCACGTAACGTGGAGGTGCAAGTTTTTCCGATGATGGTGGAAATCGCTTCTATGGCACCTAGGAGACCTATTTATGAAACTCTGAAGAAAGCTTCCCAGGTGAGCTGCAGCTCCCTGGCAGGGTGGTTCCTTGTTACGCGCAGCCGTAAAACGCGCAGGAAGGGCTCGCTGACAGAAAACGGGACGCGGAGGGGCGAAATACTGTGTTTGGAGAGACGCAGGTGACGCCCGTTACGCGCAGCAAAAAGTCCTTCGGAGGACTTTTTGGAGTTGGCCAACTTCAAACTGCCAGGTGCGTGGGTCAAAGCACGGTGTTGGAAAGGGAAAGGGAGGCACCTTGCATTGATTCGTCAGTGGTGTAGCGCCTGCGGTCTACGTTGGTGTTGGATCAGTCGCGGGATCAATACTACGATAAGTCTAAAGGTTTGCAACCTTCGTAGGCTATTCCCTTTTCTCTACAACCCTTTCACCGCCGATAAGAAGGGCTCCTAGTGCAGTGGTAACGATGCCGCTCATGGGACGGTGCACCGAAGGTTCGAACCCGTGTGTGACGCAAGGTTTGCAGGCAACGTAGGGGCTCACCACTTCCAATATGTATGGTAAATTAGGAATGACTCAATAGGAACGTCCACTGCTGCCGCTGGCAAAGTGATATCTACACCGTTTGGAATTAGAGATTTGCAGAACAACATCCGTACCCGTTGTAAAAAACTCTTCCGTTGCTGTGATGGAGTGATCCCTGGTGCACTATCAGAAACACGGCTTTGGGTCCTGTGATCAAGGGTAAAAGTCAGAGAATGGAGCAAGTTTTGCAGGTAGTGTGGCGAGGGTGGCTTCAAGAAGGGTCAAGTCCATGTTTGTACGTTCCTTGTTCCTCGTGAATGGGTGAAAATCACCACATTTGAGCCAACCCAGGGCACTTTACTACCGTCCCAGTCTTCTCGGCTGGCCAGCCAAATCTCCTGTCTTGAAATCCGATAGAGGAATCATGGGACATATTCGCACGGGACGTTTACGCCAACTGCAGACACTTCGAGAACGAAGAAAAAACGCCGTCAAGGAGGTTTGAAAGCGGACATCGCCGGAAACGATCGCCTGGCTTCTCCAAAGCATGTCGAAGCGGATGATTGACGTTGTTGAAAAGAGGAGAAACGTTACTACTTTTTGATTATCAGTGTTAATTGCTGATTTCATTAGGTATACCGTTCGGGAAGCTGACGCCTAACCATAATTGTCCCTATACTTTTGGGACGCCATGAATTTCAGAAAAAAAATAAAAAAATCTGTCAAGATTTTTTCTTTTCAATTCATATTATATATTTGCACCCTGGTGTAATAGTGCATTGTTAAGAAAAGTCTGGAGAGAAAACATTGCCCATTATAGAGATATTGAAGAAAACAGGATGTTCTATACTTTTGGGACACACTATACTTTTATAGTCCATCGAAGGAAAACTCCGCAGTGGCACCCAACAACTACCATTTGGCCTCATTCATGCCCAACTTCTACCCACTTTTCCCATCCTCTGGGCTCTCTTTGAAACCTGCCTGTAATATAAGTGGCAAACTCCGCCCGTTGTTGCTCGTCCCACCCACCAATAGCAGTTGACCTCCCTTTCCGTTGACGAACTCATCCATTTTTCCCGGTCTCCAGGACTTCTTGGAGCCGAGTTATGAATTTTCGTCGCAAACTCCGCCCACTTTGGTCATGCCCCGCCCACCAATGACAGTTGGGCTCCACTCCTCCACCCACCTCTATCCACCTTTTTCCCGGTCTCCGGGACTTCTTGGAACCGAGTTATAAGTTTCGGGCAAACTCCGCCCACTTTGATGCACATGCCACCCACCAATAACAGTTGACCCCCGTGGTTCTCAAGTCTCAAGTGGTTCTCCTTCGCTGCATCGGCACTTTTCAGCAGCTATAACTCCTTTCAGAGACAGTTTTGTACGAAATTGAGAGCAGATATGGAACCAGAGACTTTTCTTCCCATAGTATAAAAGCGTTTAGCAGTTTAACACGTTGGCGACAGCGTGACGCGGTAACGCGTCCCACCCAAGTCATCCCTTTTTCTTGCGCTTGCGCGACTTATTCCTAAGGTCTTTGTACTCATTCTATAGGTCATACATTAGCATACTTAAAAACCACATGGCTCACAGAAAGGCCAAATATTCTTTAGTTTGGCAGAGGTTTTCCAGACCTTACGGATATGTCTGTTCAGTTCATTCCTCGTTTTCTTTTCAATAACGTAACATGTTGATAAAAAGGAATAATAGAAGTGAATACAAACCTATTCGTATGGGAAGATATGTGTTTTTACTGAAACAACCACGTCCAAATTAATTTTGGAACCACTAAGGAGAATTAAAAGCAAGAATCAGGATTACATTGATGGGTTGATTCCACTCAAATGTGAAAGTAGGGATGAGAGGTGGACCGCCAGTGGAGAAAAAAGGAAAGAAAATCCTGAAATACACAGGAAATACGAGCATTTTGCTCTATGCTGTGGAGAAGTTCAAAAGACAGGGAGATGAGAGATAATGTGAGCGCGGAGAGCGGTAGAGAAGTCCGAGAAGAGAGAGCATAGCAGATCAACGCAGCGACGCAGACAAGATATCGAACGGTGGGCGGACCATGTTAAGTTTGGTGGAGTCTGTTAGAAGTCCATGGCGCCTAGGGTCCTAGTGACGCGTTTCGATGTAGAAAGGTGGCGCTACCTTTGCACTTGCGTGCCCAGCACTTCTAGCCATGGTAAGGGCTTCTTAGGTGGGTCTGAGCCCGAACTTTGCCTTTAAGTAAAATTCCCCTCTCTATGGCCTTAACACGTCATTTCGGTCAAACTTCCATTACTGTAACTCCTGATAAGCTAGACAGATCGAACATCATTGAAAACATTTCATCGCATCTAAGTATTGCGGATTTACAACTTAAAATCCATGGATTTGGTGTGCGGCGGCTGCGCTCGCAAAATCGCTCTTGTCCCACGAGGTGCAAAAGCACAAAACGCGCGATGTCGTCAACGTGTTAAAACGACAATAAATAAAAAGGATAAAGCATTTGCCGTTGATCAATCCCTTTTTGGGATGCGGCACGCATTCTACTTCCATTTGTACATTCGTAGTGGCGTTTGAATGCGATGTGGCCTATACAATGACTTGCGGGGGCCAGCCGATGTACAAGTCAGTGTTTTTATCCTCCCAGACAAGTCTGGTACCAATTAACCGACCCCGGAGGGATGGAAGGCTTGGTTGGCCCGGGCGACTCACGACCCAGGATTTGATCCCCGGACCGCTCGCGTGGTAAGCGTGCCACTTGCCACTACACCACTTCCGCCCTCTCGACAATATGTATGAATTCGAGCTTAACACGTTGACGACCGTGTGGTATGATGTCATACCACACTCTTTCGGCCACGTGGGACCGTGTGACATGATGTCATGTCACAGTCTTTTTTAAGCTGGTTTTCAAACATTTTAGGTAACTTATTTACGTGATGTATGCGCCATACTTAGGCATTGTTACAAAAGGCGTGGTCCCTGGAAAGAAGCTTCGGTTGATGGGCTATCGAGTTTTTCTAAAAATGTTTGAATAATGGTCAAATCACAGGAATCGCTAAAATGGCCAAAATCGCATAATCGGAGACCTACCATACAAGAAAGATAACAAATACACACTTCCTGAGTAAAAGGAGTTCTTGTGGGACCGTTTGACATGGTGCCATGTCACACTCGCGCGGTCAAAATAATGCGCGCGGTCCCACACGCCAGACAGCGAAAAATAGCGCGACTCGTTCATACAGTGTAAAACACTTCAATTTCTTCGTTGAAATAGTCGATCATCTCTCTGTATTTCAACACCCGACCTTACCAGAATCATCCCTGCATTTTCCTGATTGTCACCAATTATTCAGGGGCCTATGGCTAAGCGCGCGCAACCCGAACCAACTGGGCCCACTCTGGGACGCGCCGTGCGCTTCACATCCTTTCAGATTCCAGGCCTCATTCGAAATGATAAAATATCTGCCGGTAAACATGCGAATTTCGGATTCTTTAAGCCTCTAGTCTTAATCAATCACTGAGGTAGCCCGAAATTAAAAGAACTTGTCATTTAAATCTGTCCCCCCCCCCCGCCCCTCTTAACACCGATAGCTTGCAAAGCCCCACTTCTTGATCGTTGTCTTCCGACAGTGATGTTCCTACTGCATCGATCCCTCACAATCCTTCCCCCCCTCAGCGAGCCAAATACGACCCCTGTCGCCCTGTCGAGGATTCTTCAACGCTCTCTTGACCCCGATTACCATTCCTTCCTCAACCATAAGGCGGAAAGTCGGTGTAAGTGCAAAAGTCCGTCCGCCCGCCTTAACCACGCGAGGCGATCGCGGGGGAATGAACTCTGGGTCTGGGTCGCTCGGCTGCCAATCGACGGCCTTCGCATCCTTGGCCGATGTGTCGTTAAACTTGGTATCCAGACTTTGTCGGGGCAGAAATAAAAAACTCTGGACTTGTACATCGCCTTGGCCCGACCCGCAAGTCACTGTATACTCGCCCACATCGCCATTCAACGTCACTTACATGTGCAGAATTGTGCCCGCACCCCGCTCAAAACAAGGAATGATCAGCGGCAGATATGCCTTTTATCCTTTCTAAATTTTATCGCCTCAATCTGTAGGAAGACTTTGCTTGACCGTCTTCTTTGCTACCTCAGGTAACAAAAAGCTGGTTTTCACGTACATAAGTGAAAGCATCACTAGCTCGGACACGTAGAATCAAGGATTCCAACGTCAAAGCGGCAACCTGGGACTTTGTGAGTTGGTAGAGCTGGAACTGTTTCAGCCATGAGAGCTTCACCACTGGATCCCATTTCTGTAGTGAATAAATGGTTAAACTGATGGACTTCTGACTGTGCGTGGGAAACATAACAGTCGGCAATGCTCGTCCGCGCTCTGCGGCAGTCCAACAAAAGCCTCCAAGCTCCTTATGTGAAGTCCCCATCTGATAGGTTGAGCGGACGTAGCACTGACAGATTACCATCTGCGTCTACCATCTCAATGGAAGAAATGAGTTACCGATTACGTCCGGTGATCCAGACCTTGTCGAAAAGGCCTTATTTCGAGTATATTGCATTAAAAGCTCAGTATTTCTAAACAAAGGACATTTATTCATTGAGAAATATCATTTGTGTTCATAAAACTCGTATGTCTTCTAAACGTATAACTTTTTGAATTTGCACACCAATAATCATATTAAGAATAACAATCTAGAAAAAAATCCGATTCATGTCTGTTCGAGAGCAAATGATCCTGCTCAACAATAATTAGAAAAGAGCCAGCATTGACAATCCTCCTCACCACGAATACTGGCTCCATCTTTCCAAACTACCACAAACTGAAAAACACGTATTAAAAAGGTTTCACAAAACTGAAAAGCAGGAAAAAATTCGAACAGACTCCAAATGAAAAAGACGGCACATCACGTACCGTATCCCGGAATGGTGCCACTTCGACATCTGGAAGATGTGCACGAATCCGTTTAACCCAGTACTCGACGCCATGATTAGTAGGGAACAAGTTGAGACACAGTTCCCAGCTGTAAATCAATGAGCGTAGGTCCTCCTTTGAAAATCATACGCGTATACAGTTCTCCCTTCTAAATCAAGTTCAACCTAGTGACTACCGGCGCCGGAAACGCGGAATAATGACCATGGTCGTATAACGGGCGAAGTCTGCGATCATATGCTAAACCAGGCTTGTTAATCGACGATTCAGCCGGATCCAACCGGGCAATCGGCGAGTGCTTTTTGCTCACCGGTTTCTGCAAACAGCATTGCGCACAACGTATTTTCCTGAATAACAGCGATCGATCAAGTGTATACGTAAGGCGGTTTTCTAATAAAAAAGAAACGGAGATCCGAGTTGAATGGCCTGATTGTGAGGAACCAATCGCGTACTCTTTGTGATGCAAGGAATGAGTCACCGCACTGGGCTCACTTTCGCAATGCTGTCGCATCACATCGCCTGCTTGGAATCGGACACACTCAACCTGGCTGGTCTAAGATGCCAAGAAGTTGCAAGCCGGGTCTCCTCATAAGTGATCACCTATACTCCTCCTATAAGCCATTTGAGACTCTATGGCGCTCCTTCATCTCGGCGACCTTACCCATCAAATATAATGGTATTTCCTCATTCATCGCTATTTTGGTATTCTGCCCAAGCTCCTTCAAGCAAATTCTAATGTATGTTCACACGTAGCAATGTGGATTAGGGCATAAACGCAGTAACTTTTAACCGAACAATGCTCTCTCCTAGTAGCCCTTTCCGAGTTCAACCAGTGGCAAAAAGACAAATAGACATGTTCTTTCACGTGACGTGCTGTACTCAAGAAACCTCTTGAACTGAAGCCACAACACCCGATCGCAAGCCGATTGAGCGGAACGATCTGGTCACTGCGCGCGATAAGCACGCCGCCACTTGTCCTCTGCCAGCGCGAGGTAATCAGACATAGATGGGTCTAATTTTGCTCAAGGAGGAGCAGACCCTACGGCCAGTAGAAGAACCCTTGTTCAGAGAGGTTATCGGTGTCGGATTTTAAGAGCCTGCTCTCTGTCGTGAAAGCCGACCTACACGGGGTAACCTGCTATGGGGGCCGGTACAGCGTCTCTGTTTGTGTTCAGATGACCAGTCCATGGAGGTTCTTCGCTCTTTTCGTAACAACGGTGTGAATCCCACGCTACACAAAAAGATACGATTCTCATAGCATCTGAAATCGCCATACGTCCTTTTGTCAGCTCGTACTGCGCGCAGCGCCCTGACTCGCGAAATAGATCGAACCAGTTCCTTGAGTTGGTCAGTTGGCACAAGTACTGGTAGTGATTGTGCATCAAATACTTAACCGCATTGCGGACCGCGTGCTGCACCCGATTGTGCACAGCGCCATCTTCGAGAAGGACTGAGGAGATACGAATTTTTTCAACAATTTTGCATAATGTATGCAAAATCAGCATTTTGCTTTTTCACACACAGGATATATCAAGTACTTGCGTACTGGATTAAATTTTCGATAGATTATTGGCCACGGATAAAAGAGATGACAAAAACCTACGGAGGTGCAATTATAACGGCGGTCCGCAATGGGTTACACGAAGACTTTTTTGCGCTCGAAATATAGTAGCTCGAAAAAAAAGTTCAAAATACGCACGAACTTCTGAGACAACCTTATAATTCTCATGCTCTTCCCATTCGCCCAATGCCGCCTTTTTGTTCAACTTCTTCCGTTTAGGTACATAGCATTCATCATCCATAGCTTCGTTGTACTGAGACTGTTAGGAGAGAAGACTGTCAACAGAATTGCACCAAACCAAGCACACATATTTGGTAGGTGACACGATAAATTGTGCGTCTGAGAAGAGGAAAATCGGATGCTTTGAAAAAAATCTGGGTCCCTTGGAAGCAAAACGTGACAGTTTCGCTGGAAAGAGCTCGCTAGTTGACCGGCAAGTCTCTCGAGTCCCTTTCAACATCTCGCCTCTTGCTCTAAAGCGCAAACCAACAGGTTTAAGCCTCTTTTCGAAATTTTTTCATCCTATTCACCACCTCTACTTTAATTTCCATCGGCAACCAACTTTTCGTGCCATTTCAAAAGGGAAGCAGTCGAACATTGCCATAAACCGTTTGTGCCTACAGTCCCTTACCTCTGTGGATAACACGAAGATATAAATGACGTCATGAAACAGATTCATATTCAATGTGGACATAACAACTTACATGACGTTTGGACGAGTCATTTTTTGCACCGACACTAGCTGTAGGGCTTGGAGCGGTTTGCTGGCGGCTACTATGAAAGAACTCGTTTAAGCAGATTGGCAAATGCATCTTACATGAAGTATTCGAAAAAAAATTTAAAAAAAAAACTTGAAAAAACACCTAAAACATACTTATCCTGCCTACTAGAGACAGCTGTCTTTGGAGCAGATTCTTGAGTGTCGTTGCGGTTCTGGTAACCTGAATAGTCAGAATCTCGACGACTGCTGCGATCCTCACTGAAACAATTTTTGATTACCTCGTTCATATAGACAATTGCTAAAAGTGAATTCAAAATAGTCACCGTTGATCGTAGTCGCGCAACTCACTACGTGAGAAGCCAGCGCCTCCGGACGTACGCTGAGCGTCCGGATAAGGACGGTTATTTGGATCAGCTACGAAGCGTTGTGTAACTGGAGGGGATCTTTCTCTACTCGGTATAATTCGAGATGACATGCGAGATGTTTCGCGTCTGATGCAGCTTTCGTCGATTTGCTGGCTGAATATCGACCCATCTGTGCCTCTTGGCTGGGTTTTGGAGCGACCATTCTCAAGAGTGGAACGACTATTTTGCGAACGGAAATGGTCACGAGCATCATGGTAGTCGTTCTCTACGCGGCGATCTGTCGCACTAGATCGGAAGTTTTGCTCTTCACGAAGACGGCTTCCCCTAGAATCCGCTTAACAATTATACGGAATACGTCACGAACAACATTACATTGTATGCACCGCCACACACCTTCCGGAAGGAACTTCCTCATGTGGTCGGAATGGGGCATCATTGCGATAGTATCCATCACGGTCCTTAACATGTTATACTGAAGCGGTGCTATCATGAACATACGATAATCTTTGGTTTTAGTTTGATTACTCGCGTTTCAATAAATAATTAGAAATTATTTAATTAATTAATTAGAATTCAATAAATAATTGGAAATGAATAGAGTCGAATAAATTATTCTGTAAATTACAAATATAAGGAACAAATCAATCGCAGTACCTGTCGAGATTCAACATTTCCTCTACGATCGTACCGATCTTGTTGCGATTCACCACTTTCTCTGCGACCGTACCGGTCTTGGTTAATTTCAATATTTCCTCTACGATCGTACCGATCCCGTTGGAATTCACCTATTTCTCTGCGATCGTAATGGTCCTGGTTAATTTCAGTATCTCCTCTACGATCGTACCGATCCCGTTGGAATTCACCACTTTCTCTGCGATCGTACCGGTCCTGGTTAATTTCATTGTCTCCTCTGCGATCGTACCGGTCCTGCTGAGAATCTGTGTGAGCTCGACGCTCATACAAATTCCTTGTACGGTTTTCGGTCCCACCATCAGCAGGAGCACGAGTTCCATGAGGTGATTTGAACTCATTCCTTTCCTAAATACATTCAAATAGGACCTGGTTCTCAATCATGAGCTGACGTTTTTTGGTTAAAAGATACCTCTTGAATTCCGAAAGATTTACAAGCTTCGAAAGCGGAACGATGACGTGGAGTCGAGGCAGTGGGAGGTGGTTGTGTAGAAATGTTTGCAGACAAGCCTGATCCGACTGGGGCATGTGGCACTGTGGATGAAGGAGGTTCATTCCTTGCCGTTGGTTTC
>MU870699.1:0-16799 GCA_036418205.1 Ostertagia ostertagi | reverse complement strand
ACCGATCCCGTTGGAATTCACCTATTTCTCTGCGACCGTACCGGTCTTGGTTAATTTCAATATTTCCTCTACGATCGTACCGATCCCGTTGGAATTCACCTATTTCTCTGCGACCGTACCGGTCTTGGTTAATTTCAATATTTCCTCTACGATCGTACCGATCCCGTTGGAATTCACCTATTTCTCTGCGATCGTACCGGTCCTGGTTAATTTCAGTATTCTCCTCTACGATCGTACCGATCCCGTTGGAATTCACCTACTTTCTCTGCGATCGTACCGGTCCTGGTTAATTTCAATATTTCCTCTACGATCGTACCGATCCCGTTGGAATTCACCTACTTTCTCTGCGATCGTACCGGTCCTGGTTAATTTCAGTATTCTCCTCTACGATCGTACCGATCCCGTTGGAATTCACCTACTTTCTCTGCGATCGTACCGGTCCTGGTTAATTTCAATATTTCCTCTACGATCGTACCGATCCCGTTGGAATTCACCTATTTCTCTGCGATCGTACCGGTCCTGGTTAATTTCAGTATCTCCTCTACGATCGTACCGATCCCGTTGGAATTCACCACTTTCTCTGCGATCGTACCGGTCCTGGTTAATTTCATTGTCTCCTCTGCGATCGTACCGGTCCTGCTGAGAATCTGTGTGAGCTCGACGCTCATACAAATTCCTTGTACGGTTTTCGGTCCCACCATCAGCAGGAGCACGAGTTCCATGAGGTGATTTGAACTCATTCCTTTCCTAAATACATTCAAATAGGACCTGGTTCTCAAGCATGAGCTGACGTTTTTTGGTTAAAAGATACCTCTTGAATTCCGAAAGATTTACAAGCTTCGAAAGCGGAACGATGACGCGGAGTTGAGACAGAGGGAGGGTGGTTGTGTAGAAATGTTTGCAGACGAGCCTGATCCGACTGGGGCATGTGGCACTGTGGATGAAGGAGGTTCATACCTTGCCGTTGGTTTCACTAGTTCAGGAACCTCGTTTTCGATTTCCCACGGATTTGCACGTGATTTCGGCAAGTTGCTGATGTTTGCTGGCTATAATGAACACCGAATGAAAATAAAAGGGTTTCAGTGAAGCAAAGTGGAAACAACCTCTCGCATCATTGACGGAGATTGGCGAGGAGCCGCATTTTCATTTTGAACAGAGCTAGATGCATTAGGCTTCGGTTTCGGCGATGACGTTGCACCTTTCGACTTCCACCCAGTGGCACCAAACTCTTTTTCTTGCGGTTTGCTCGTTGGTTCCTTAATGGAAATAGAAAGCTGCGATGCAACCGCAACGATGGAAATGAGTAAAGTTGAAAATTAATACATAATAGCGCCTCTCCAATTTTGGCTAAAGAGTCTAATGTAGGGAATGGACTTGCCAAGACGTCCAAAACTGAAACAGGTTTTCTGAGAGCGCACCTCAGGTTAGCGTTAAGCAATAAATTTAATGAGTGAGGAATCCGCACGAAATCGTTAGAGCACACTGAAGGAGAACCCGAAATGCACAATTAAAACACAAATCCTTCTTAGTTTATAATCCGCTAATTGGGTCTGTCTGTTCGTCTGCAAAATGAAGTGTTTGATAAGGCAGCTACTTAACCGCTAACAGAATCGAGCAGCTCGCAGGACTTGAGCTATCAATGTTTTGTAAATGAAACTCTTTTTTTGTTTCATGAGCGTCTTCTCCACGAGGTGTTGGTGTCACAGGAAGGAACCACAGCGTAAAACGTAAAGTTTACGCATGGTCCCGGCGGTGAAAGGGGGACCAATCTGGTATTTAAAAGAGCCAGCAGTTATTAAAATCAGAGTTTGGACAGCAGGCAACGGCACCGTTGACAAGAAAAAAAAACTAAAAACTAAAAGACACCGCCTGACATGGCCGGGCGAAGATATCCGTAAATTCCAAAGGCACGCCTTGATAGCTATAACCACAGCGCACCTTCTGTTCCATCATGTCCAACGAATTACAAAAAAAAAGTGCTGGGATAATTAGACAGACACCTGTCCTTTGCACAGATAAGAAGGTCATCGTTAAACATGGGTCTCGGAAAAAGCAAAAAAATAGTGATCAAAAATCATGATCTGGCCCTGTTCAGATCTCAGAAGCATCTACCGATACTGTTTAATGAAAAAGTTTCGTTTCAGCTTTTTCCAACTGCAAAGGTTGAGAATCTGAATGAGAATTACTAGAATAGAAGGCGAGTTCCTGATTAACTCAACGCCAATGTCAAACTTTCAAAAACAAAGCCATCTACAGAACCCAAATGAGCATTAAGGCAGCACCTACACGCAAGAAGGATGAACATCAAATATAGTACCTTGTTCGGAGGTTGTTCATCATCCGTGAACACACCGGTTTCATTGTTAGGATCATCAGAACCCGAATCGCTATCGGGGTTATCGTCTTCAGGAGTAGCAAATTTGGGAGTATATTGTGGTTCAGCTGCACCATAACTATTCAATTTCTCTTTTGGCTGAATAAAAGACCATCAGAACCTTCGCGACATTGCTACTAGTACTGAATGAAAAGAAAGCTGCACTGAAAAAGTACTCTACCGGCTCAGGTTTCCACTGCTGTCGTGGATACATTTGACTCGGTTTAGCTTCCGTGGCAAACGGTGAAGAATGAGTTGGATCGGGTGATAGAAGAAGATCGCTCCTTTCCTGGAAAAAAATGAAATGAACGAATGGGAATTTCGATTGTTTTCAGTCATGTAAGTTATTTTCTTCGCAAATTTTAAATAAATGATTTTGTTTTGAGAAAAAACGGAGATGAAAACCGAGCGTAACCAGAAAAAATCGAAAGTTGCTTTGAGTGATTCTTTGAACAATGCTGGACGATCTTCGGAAACCATCATTGCCACGAACTCAATTGCGTTACGTGACTAATTGGGCTTATTGCCTTGTTCTCTGCCTCGAAGTGCTAGAGCCCATACAGTTGAGAGAAATATGACTCACTTTAAATCGGAATCCGAAGGACAAGTTAAGAGAGAAAAGTTAAAGGCAAGATTCAGGATTGAATTGATGAGGTAATTCCACTCAAATGTGAAAGTAGGGGTGGGAGGTGGACCGCCAGTGGAGAAAAAAGGAAAAAAAATCGTGAAATACACAGGAAATACGAGCCTTTTGCTCTACGCTGCGGAGAAGTTCAAAAGGCCGGCAGGGAGATGAGAGATAATGTGAGCGCGGAGAGCGGTAGAGAAGTCCGAGTAGAGAGAGCATAGCAGATCAAGTTAGCGACGCAGACAAGATATCGAGCGGTGGGCGGAGCGTGTCGCAACAGGTGGAGCGTGTCAAAGTTCTTAGCGCCTAGCGTCTTAGTAACGCTTTTCGAAGTAGGAAAGTGGCGCGACTCTGCACTTGCGTACCTAGCGCTTCTAGCCACAGTAAAGGCTTATTGAATGGGTCTGAGCCCGAACTTTGCCTTTAAGCCCAGAAATAGGCGTAAGTATATGTGAAAGAATGGAATGCGCAAGCATAACAGAAAGGGCAAACAAAGCGGAGCCATAAATAAGTTCAAAAAGTACCGCTCGACCACTCATTATGACCCGACGGTGTGTGAGTACGCAATACAGGGTACTTCAGCGCCTCCCCCGATGCCTTCCTTTACTTCTGAGCTAATTGCCCCCACTGGCCAACTATACAACCAGTGAGAATGTAGTGAGAATGTTGTATTCCCCAGCCTACATTTCTGTGAGCAAACCCTAAAATACTAGACAACACCATGAAGCCCTCCATGATAAGGCCAAGAACTGACACAGCAGTGGCACAGTGGCAACCAGTCTGATCCGCTAGGGGGTCTCATCAGAAAGTACTAAGGAATATGAGATCTAATCGAAGGTTCCAGCGAAAAAGGCTGATCTGAAACTTCTTAGACGCTTCACTGCGGTGCATATATAGAAAAAAAAACTGGGGCAGGACGTAATTCGCATTGCAAAAAAAACGAGAGCTCTAGTGAAAAAGTTGAATTTCGAATTCGAATTCTATTATCGAATTAAATTTGGATCCAACATTTCTGACATGCAACCACTGGGAGGGAAAATCTTGAAAATATGGAGATAAAACCATTTAGAAAGCCTAACTATTATAGAACTCCGGATGAGAGATTGTTATACAGCCTAATAAAGCTGATTATTAGAGCAGAGGATCACTACGAAAACCAGGATCTCTAAATTGTTTAATTACTAGATCTGATCGACATTTTTCAAGCTTTTCGGTTAATTCAATGGGATTCAGAAGAACTATGCATGATTGAACTAAATTTCCCATATCGGAAACATACCGTGTGAGCTTGGCGGCTTCTCAGAGGAACCACACCTTCCAACTCATTGCCTCGTTCTTTTTTGACAGGATTGTTTCGCTCCTTCTCGAATTTTTTGTCCTTTGCTCGTTCTCCTGACTGCCACAGCTCTTTGTCTCTTTGCAGTTCTTCCTCACTGTACAAGACTGAAACCTCTAAAATGCTCAGAGGACGATAGATAGAAACCGAAAATTGTAACAATCGCCATCAACAAAAAAATAATCCAAATCAATCCCAATGTAGAGAAGGAAGACCAACCCGCGTCGTCATTGAATCCTACAAACAGTAAGTTGTTTCTCATCTCGTGGTGGATAGGTAAGAAGAGCGGCATCGTGAATCCTTTCACAGCTTGGCTTCTACCAGTCCACTTCTTTATCAACTGGAACGAGTCACAAATGAATTGATAAGCAAAGGCCAACAATCAACAAAAACGGGAAATGAAAATCAGATATCTTCCTAAGTTTTTAGAGTCCTACTTCAAGCAAGTGGAATTATGCCTACAGTACAATGCCATTGGACAGAAAGGAAGAAAGAGTCAGTGCTTGTAAAATATGGTTTGATGCGTTACACATTCCATTCGGAGCCATTTCGGCAACGTATTTTAATTATAATTCAAAGCCTCTCGTTCAGCCAAACATCCTAGTACAAATTGACCAATGCTGCAGGTGTGGTGCGTATGGGTTGTCTGTCTTTGTCTGTCTCAGATTTAACCCGATACTAAATACGGTGTGGGCCGCTAGGACAGAAAGGATTTTTTTGCTTTTCGCAGCTTGGAATTCTGCTATGCGGGAACCCCAGGTCCACTAAGCCGTTGCAGAAAAGCTTCGCGCTGCGATAAGGGAAAAAGTCGCTTCTTGTAATAGCGAATCATAGTCAGGTGAAGGGAGGAAAAAGAGCTTACTTCGCTATTCAGTGAGTTCATGCTGAAGTCCATGCCGTATTTTTCGATGTAAGTATTCATGAGCTCTCGATCTTCACTTTCGTCATTAGTGACCATTTCGCGGTATCGGTTTTGAACCGATTGCCACTCAACCTTAACAAGTGATTCATTAGAACGACAAGTCTAACAATTTACAAGCAAATTAAAATGACAATAAAAAATCACATAAGTCTTCGAAACTCTTCTAAACTAACCATGTATTCGTTTATAATTTGTACTGATCTTAAACGTTTTCTGGTCAATTACTCATATATCGGTGAAATTGGTTGTCTTAGGGAATAATATTAATCACATTTGAGGTAAACGTTCGAAGTTCACAAAGTTGTGCAGGATCGCAACAAGTAATCCTGCATAGGGACAGATGCTGGTACTAACATACAGAGCTGAATGATTCGCACACGTAAACTGTTTGCCGTTGGCGGTAGTAGTGCTCACGTCTTATTGTTAGCAATTTTTGCTCGCGCCTCATGATCTTTTTCCTCTTATAGATCACTATTATTTTATTATTATTTTCCACTCTTTAATCCACTTGATGATTTGCCATGGAAAATAGCATAACAGCATAGTGAAAATCTTATTATCGCTCGCATACTACACACGATTACAACTAATGCCTGATTAAATTGATGGTCGAGCAAAAGCATGGGTTCAGCACCACGTTTGACTACACGGTATAAACTGACCATGTAAGCATCCTGCACTCCGAAAGCCTACTAATGGCTTAGCTCACATGATTTAAAGCAACAACACCAGCGGAAGTCGTGTCGAAGAATCTGTTTTGTGGGTGGGTAAAGGGCTGTCCCCCAAGAAGCCCGTCGAGCGGCGAATGAAGAGACCCAAACGCGGCAAAGGACGAGTCACGTACTAGGCTGCGACTTTTCCTTTGGCGCGTCGGCGTCTCTTCTTCGCCGCGCGATGGGCCTCTTGGGGGACACCCTGGGTAGAGTAGCCCACGGGTATCACAGATGGGCCACTGCCACATCTCGAAAGTGCACGACAATGGCGCTAGGTTTTCACGAGTTAACATTAGTGAACTTTTGGCGTTTAGCCTTAGCACATGGAACCGATACTCGCGCTAGCCCTCACCCAACGTGGGTCACGACGTAGCGAATAAAACAGCCAATAGGTAGATAGATATGGTCGACCCATCGATTGATGCGATTGCGTTCGAAAAAGTCTTCTAGACACACTTCCCACACCATCGTTATTGATACCTATTGCTATTACCCCACCAATTTGAACTTGGGTTGTTGCTTCAATGGATCTTTTTATAAAATAGCCCACTTGATTATATGAATATCGATTCATATTCATTCAACGAGGCGATTGTGATTAACGATTGTCAGCTTACCATGCGTAGTCCTCTATGTAGGCGCTCCCTTTCAATGAGCTCCATTAAGAAATTGCATGCCTAGAATGAAATAAGGCAGATTTCAAGTAATCTTTAAAAATCTCCAAGAACGTAAAAACCAACCACTTTAGATTTGTAGACAGCTTCTGGCGAGTTGGCTTCCCTCTTTTTTAATGTTTCTTTCAGCCCATCCCTCAAATTACAGGTTAGCAATGTATGAGAATGAGAAATTCCGTAAAGCAGACGAAAGAAATTGTAGTGCACGTTCCTGAGTAAAGGAATGGCATGAAAACTGTGGCGACAAGATGCTAAAATATCGCACCTACGCCTTGTTGCTTTGCCACCTCGAAGGATTCTTTCATAGAGTTTCCTTATCGACTCAGGAGGCACAGCATGGAAATTTGCCTGCCCATCCATCGCCACAATCTTTGAGAACATCGGATGTTGGAAAAGCCTTTCCTGGAAAAGTGAGGTGAAAATGACAGAAAGTGCATTCTTCGATGGTAAAGGTGACATTTCTGATTACGGAAGTAGAGGACGACTTTGTTTAGAAGCGGAGTTTACGATTAGAGGGGAACCATTAGGATCGCTCAAAAACAAAAACAAAAAAAAAAAATATAGAGGTTCAGTTGCGCCGGTTTAAAAAAAACAGGAGAAAGGGCCGCAACTCGGAGAAATGGGACCTTCTTGCCCGTTACTTTCCGCAAAGATGCGACTCTCAGGGCGCACGCATAGTCGGTCGGACGACAGCAACGATCGTAACTGTCGCACAGCATTGGATGCGTATCGATCGTCGGACTTGCCTGAGTATTCGACGATTAGATGCAGTTAGACAGTCAGACAGTTGCGATCGTTGCTGTCGGACGACCGACTATGCGTGCGCCCTTATGGAAGCTGCTTACCTTCAAGCTAACCAGGAAGGTCTTTCAGGACATGGAGCCCTTTTTGAAAACGGTTTTTTGCATGATAAAGGGGCACATGCATGGAGTACAAAACTAGGCTCCATTTTTTCTGAGCGGCCCTGTAATGCCAAAAAAGGTATGAAAAATTGGTCGAGGGATCGGTCCCGGCTGATGACAAAATTTTGCATTTCATGTTAGCGCATGTTAAATGACTCCAAATGTTACCGCCGATAAAAATAGGTACTGTTCTTACAATCAGGGTCATCATCAACCTTTCTGATTAGCTTTCTGCCCAGAATTGGGGCGAAAATTGTATGGCGCTAAAGCGGCGCCGAGTTGGTGCCCGAGGAGGCTAAAATGGCACAATATCGCGCCTCCATCAAAAATGGACGTCAGATTCGTAATCAGCGCCTATAATTACCCTTATAGCCGCAGTTTTAGAGAAGATCAAGATTTCGGCCCGAATTCAAAAATTGGGCCATGGGTTAGCCCATAGTCAGTACGGCATGCACGCTTCCCACTTGGAGACAGCTTCGAGATGATAGCAAGCGGCACGTTTGGTTGATAGTTACACTTCCACCGCAGTTCCTGCCCATGGGGCAATCTGGCATCACCCCTTGATCTCGTCGATGCATGGCGTATGCCTGGGTGGGCACTGGCTACGTCGACGAGCATCCTGGACGTTCCTCAACGCCGGCAATCTGCCTTCAAGGGAAATGGAGTAGGTGTTCCTTGCGAAGAAAATGACAACTTCACTTTTCTGGCGTTCGTTAGATGCAGTTGGTGTGATCCGCGCCTGTGATTCAGATGCTTCATTGAGTTTTACCATAACTGCTAGTTATTTATTGCTTGTAAACGGAATTTCGTACACAACTGAAAAAACATGGTACTACGAAATATCGCAGAATTGTGGGAGAAAGTTCTTGGAAATGACACCTATAGGCTTTAAGTTCACGCGCAAGCACGTGCAAATGCAGAAAAGTGATAATCGGAAAAATGCAAAAATCCGAGCATGGAGGGGAACCGAACCAACAACTTCGAACAAACCGTGCCAACCAGAGTCCATCACGCTATCCACTCGACCATCCGACCACCGCTGTACATGAATGTCAACGACTCTGATGAAACTTCCTTTGTGCTTTTGAGCACTTATTATGTACAATTTTTGGTATTGGCTTTATTCCACGCTGTTTTCAACGTTCAGGTGAAGAAAACCTTCTATTGTGCGTCCACTTAACATAACGAGTGATATAAACCACGTTGAAGGTGTGAAAACTCCGATTTCTGAAGAAATTTTTTCACTCCTTTTTTGGCATTCAGAGGGCCGCTCAGAAAAAATGGAGCCTAGTTTTGTACTCCATGCATGTGCCCCTTTATCATGCAAAAAACCGTTTTCAAAAAGGGCTCCATGTCCTGAAAGACCTTCCTGGTAAGAGACTCTGCAGAGTGCGGCTAGAGGGAACGCATGCATCGAATTGTTCTTTTGGGCAGCATTGTGGAGCGCCAACGCACCGACAGCGCCGCGAGGAGGACCATGCTAGATCACCGGGGCGTATCGTTCGCTGTGAATTGTATGTCGGTCCGCATCCTTAGGTAGTCCGCCTATCTTTCTATTAGGTTAGTTTCCCTTTCTTCAACCTCGACCTTATCGTGGGATCCTCCTATAAACGAAGCTATACTGAAGTTAATGAAGAGATGTTTCCCTGCGACGTGCCCTGATCTGCATCAGCAATAAAAAGGAATAAATCCGAATACATTCACTCCTATTTGTTGCCCCTTCCGCACCCAAATCTCCATTTACGTAAAACTACTCAAAACGCCTGCGAGTTCCACTTCTGACTGTTCCAGATCAGCGACTTACCTCGCGGCTGCAGTGCAGGGTCAACTGTCCGTTCGAACGAGGGGGTCGCAATTGCGACGTTAGCAAGGGGGAGGGGCATATTCCGGAGTTGATAAAGGTAAAAGCGTGAACTATGGAGAAAAAGTGTGAGATGGCGGATTTCGTAAAATGGGGTTGCATTGATTAGATTTTCTGTCAAATTCTCATGAAAGTAAGGTACAGTGGACAACATTCGCGGGTTTACTACTTCCCTGATCTGTTCTGGAAAGAAAGGGCCGAGTTGGGTGTTATCTTGGATTCAAATACTATAGAAACAGCCATGATGGTGGGAATGGGGTAGGAAGGAGGGGTGTCGTAGGGGAGCCTCATAAGTTCGATGGTGGTGGTAGGGGTAACATCGGCACCCCAACCCCCTATAGGAGAGGGGATCGCAAAATTTTTGGGAAAGTGCCAACGCGACGGTTGGGCCCTGCTGCAGGCGATAGCAGCTGCGATAGCGAAGTCTAACACATGCCTCAGAATAAGCCTGTTTGGTCAGGTGAAACTACCAGTGCTCGCCCACGAGCGCCGCTATTCTACTATCTACCTCCTATTATTAACAGATTGTTGTGTTTTGTCTGAATGTTTTTGGACGCAAACGCCTATTCTTCTCTCGCACGCCTATTTTTCACGAAAAATTTTACTTTAAGCGCACGCCCCGCCCACAGGAGGCGGAGTTTAGCATGGCCAATATATTCTAGTTGTAGAGCGGTAAATACCCTATTAAGGCCTTATTTTTTCCCTGTCTTTAGACTGTTCCGAAGCCAAAAACTGCATCGTTCAACGAAAAGGAGATGGTACGCACGGGATCGTCCCCCCCCAATCGTGGAATAGTCATACATGGCTTCGTGTTCACTGCTCGCAAATATGTCCACGTCATAAGCCTATGAATGGTCCGCCGGAGGAGACGGGGTCAATTATTTTGTATGGATAGAGTATGAGCTCGCATGCATACTTAGCCGAGAAGTTCAGCTCGGCATGACTGAAACTTCGAACTCAGGGCGCGGGGAGTGCCGCTTTCGCGGTCCCCACTGCCCGAGGCTGAGTTTAGCCGAATTTAGAGACAAGAACTTTGAATTGCCCTGAGAGTGGCGAAAATTCGTTCTCCAGTTTTTTGACTTATTTCAACAGATTCAAGATGGAGCCGGACAAATTTACGGGCCGAAGGCTTATGAGGGGGAAGTTATTACGGGAACTTACCGCTCTACAACGGGAATATGTTGGCCATAAAAAACTCTACCCCAAGTGGGCGGGGCGTGCGTCAAAAATCGAAATTTCGTTGAAAAATTGCAGTTTTTGGCTTCGGAACAGTCTAAAGACAGGGAAAAAATAAGGCCTTAATAGGGTATTTACCGCTCTACAACTGGAATATATTGGCCATGCTAAACTCCGCCTCCTGTGGGCGGGGCGTGCGCTTAAAGTAAAATTTTTCGTGAAAAAATAGGCGTTTTTCGTCCAAAAACATCCAAAAAACCAGGTAATGGGGGTTGAATAGACCATAGATCACCCCCCTATCATACTATTATATAAACCAGAGTTTGTTTGTCTGACCGCTCCCCAAAAATTCGCAAGTGTCCCCCACATGTTTATAATTCTTCCTTCAAAAATCACCTAGGGAGGGCGGGTCAAGTTTGGAATGGGTAGAGTATGAGCAAATGAGGCAGAGCAGAATTACAAAGACTTGACATATCCCATTCCCCGACGTCATCTTCAAGTTCACAGTTTCTATAGTATTTGATTCTGAGACCACTCGACCCACTTCAATTCCACCCCATTTCCTCTCCAAAACCCAAGACCATCGGCGAGGGGGGGGGGGGGGGGTGGGGTGGGGGGGGGGGGCAAATACCTTTGATGAAACGGGAAAATCCTCGAATTTGGAACTTTCACAGTTGATAACTTCTTTCGCCAGAAATCATCAGGAACTGGGATGGCGGTATTAAATAACCTTGAAACGAGAAAAACAATCAATTGTCTTAACTTCTCCCATTTTTCTTTCTCCTCCCTTTCACGTTATACCTAGACTCCCAAAACCCAAACCACTCCCATCAGTAACACTTCTGCCATGTTCCAGATTCTCAAATACATGAAAGTAAGGCAACCCGAGAAGGCCTACAAACATGGGAAGATGCTTGGCAAAAAAATTCGTGACTGTATCATCATGTGCACAAAGCAAAAAGAGAATGATAAAAAACTATTCATTCTGTGCATGAAATGCCCTTCAGCTGGCTGAGCATTGCTCAGTCTGGCGGGGTGTAAATAGGTGTAAACTGGGTATCCCACTGCATTTATAATTCTTTTCTAAGACGGCTCGAAAAGCCGAAAAAGTGTAGCAGGCTCGGGATTTGATTGCCATAAGTGTTGTTTTCTTGAAACTTCTTGGAGCATCAAACGTACGGATTTGCATATGTATTAGCGAATAGTGGGGTTCAGTGTCACTCACACGAAGTATCTACTCACTGCAGCAGTCTCTCGGCGCGTCGTATGGCGTTGCGCAGGCCGCTGTTTCTATAATATAGCACGCAAGGTAGTATGGCTATTTCGAGGCCCCTAACCGGGCATTTAAAACCTCCTAATAGGAGATCTCATTCATCACCGAGTCTCGTCGCTGGGGAAATGAAAAAGAATTATTGCAGGTAAATGGTCAGGGCAGTTGAAAAAACCAACCAAATTCTTTGTGATCTTCGTGAACTCATTGACATCTTCCTGGGTAGCCTTTCTTCCAATAGCATAAAGATCCATTAGTTGTCCAGTAATGTCACTGAGATGCAAAAGAATACTGAATAACACACTAGAAGGAACCTGAAACGGAACTTACCTCGCATTTTTGTTTACTAGTTCAGCTCTTATGCATCCATCATCGTCAATTTGCTTAGGACAGCAAAGCATCGCACACATTAAATGTATCCTTAGTTGATCCTATAACAAACAAGAAGAAATCTCACTGAACATCAAAACATTATTGTTTTGTACAAGTTTATTATGTTTAAGGGAATGCTGATTGTGGTGTCTAGTTTTATTAAAGCACAACTTTCTTCGAGTCTGCATAGCGCTTAACTTTATAAGGCCGATGTCAGACTTTGCGAATCGCGCGATTCGCTAGCGTCTGCGGTCGCGTCGCGGCCAGTGAATCACTCAATTGGCTGGTACCGCAACGCGACCGCGGACGCTAGCGAATCGCGCGATTCGCAAAGTCTGACATCGGCCTATAGCCTGAACATTTGGCAGATTAGAAGAAATCGAGCGCTTGGACCCAAAACCAGACGATGGGAGCTTATTCAGTCTCAAATTCAAGGCCTGTTCCGAATTTACCTCCAATATAACAATATGTGGTCAACTCTGTGGGGGTTCGTAGATCCTGCACTCACTACGGTATGTTACCGATCAAAATATTTCCCACACTCCACAATCCCAACACTGGGCTATAATAGAAATACATCTTTTCTTCGAATTATTTAAAGGCCTACCGCATCATCGAAATCGAAGCTGCAACGGGGAATGTTCAGCGAAGCCAGGTATTCATCTGTAGGCATTACATACGAAGTCATCTTCACCTGTAGTAGGATGAACTTTAAGAAAGTCATTACAAAGTTAGAACGATAAAGGTAAACACGAGCAGGGTCTATTCCAGTTAGGGGCATCATGGTGCGGTGACTCCCACCCACAGCTCCTGTACACTCTGAGGCCAGGGGGGAGTGTGCACAGCCTAAGGGATGGGAGTGATCATTTTGTACTCCTACTGACTAGTATAGGGCGCCATTCGTTGCGGGACCCACTGCCTTAACCCGCGGGGATCCCGGTTGAATTCGAACATTCCAGCTTCTCACGCATGTCAAGTGTCTGCCCTCACCCCCCACCCCCCTAGACTGGCGACACTGCCCCTGGCTCACGGATTCCCCGCTCCACATTGAAGGGTTCACTGTAGCAGGAGGCAGTGGGACCCGTAACGAATGGCGTCCTTTACTAGTCAGGGCCGTAAGGTATGCTTCCCCGAATGCTTGCGGGGACGAAAGTCCCTTTAAATTTTTTGTTTTGAACGACACTGTTTCTTTATTCTCAATGCATGTTTACTTTAAGCAACACACATATATTAAATGTAGGCCCTTTATCAGGACAATCCCAGTTGGGACGACAGAGAAAATTTAAAGGGATTTTCGTCCCCTAACCCTTCGGGGAAGCATACCTTACGGCCCCCCCCCCCCCCCCGCCATAATGTATGCTATACGAGCCATTCTGGGGGGGTGGGGGGGGGGGGTGAGGGCAGTCACTTGACATGCGTGAGAAGCTGGAATGTTCGAGTTTACATTAGCTCGCCGAGAAACTGCATCATGATGCCCCCCTAACTGGAATAGACCCGTGCAGAGATCTCGTAGCTCGAAAGCACATCAATGAAACTTGCACTGCGCCGCATAGGTCGTACCCTACCCACATATTCCTTAATATCTGCGCTACACTATTTATCCAAACTCCTTTCTCGCTCACTTTACTGAAAGATGAAACTTTAATTTACTGAGAGCCTTCTTTAATAGGAGTGAAAAGATTTTCTTAAGACGGCCTGCATTGAACGAAGCGAAAAAAGTTGAACCGCGCTGAGGAGTTCACATGCATTTTGGGGAGCAAAATTGCCCTGTGCGTCCGGATTTCTTATGGTGTTCAAACCCTTCCCTGCTGTGTGACATTCTCGGCAATGCTTTCACATGTCCTCACATTAGAGCGTTTATCTCGGACTCTGTCAGTCCCCCTACTTTGCTCACGCAAGTCATCTGAGCCTAAGCCTAACGCATAAGCCTAGACTTAGACCACTGCATGACTCTGGTGACCTGACCTGATTGGAAGACTTTAAGGCCTCCTACTCTGAAGTACCTATTACACGAGCAGATGACAAGCTTTGTTATGAAGTTATGTAATTAATAATTTTCGAGGGGTAAGGAGACGTCTGATGGCCTACTGAGGGGGCAAGCAGAAACATCTCTATTTAACCATGGCGACCTGAAAGATAACTATATGTAAGGATACCATTGAAGCAGGCGGATGACCGCTCAATCGTGGATAGCAGACCGCAATTCACGGTGGTAGATGAATGAGCGAATGATCCACGAAACTGTTTCAAACTGCTTGCGGAGTAGGGTAGAAGGTACAGAGAGTTACCTGGACTTGTTCGAAGCGGGCTCAACGCACAGCTCCGATATTCAAAAAGTGGAATTGTCTTTCAGCCAAAACATATACGCCAAAAGTGTACGCCACGCACTAGCGCACTTTCAGCGACAACAATGTACGGCAGTAGCAAACTAAGAGCACATGTTCCGTATCGCTTTCGTGACTGAATCTAAATATAGTTCAACCCAATCTGATCCTAGGCGTGTTCTGACTTCAAGATCAGGAAAAGTTAGGGTTGGCACACGTAATAACTTCGTAATAGCACTAAGGATGCATAGGTAAAGGTCTGACTATGCGAACAACACTAACTACAACTAACGTAAAACTAACGACTAACGTACAACTCGTCTTCAAGCAATAATTCAAACGTAGGCTTGCCTGACTTTAGCAACTCGCCCTAATGCCGTGCACTACCGTCACGCTGAAACATATGACTTATAAGCGAACAACGAGGGAACGTACCAAAAACACTCAACTGTATTGCGTGAAATGGCGCAATGTGGCTCCGGTGGGAGTGGAGGGGGTCAACCCGTACTATTGCATCAAATTCACAAAAGCGCTCACTATTAGGACTAAGCCTAAGGTGCATTATGGTGCGCCGCCCGTACGATCGCACCAATTTGATGCGTGTCGATCGCAAGACGTGCCCCGAACTGAGCGATCGATGCGTATCTAAGGCTGGTGTCAGAGTCCGCGATCCGTCGCAGGTTTCGCTGATTTTCACGCGATTTGCGCGATTCACGCGACGGATCGCAAAAATTGCAAGTGTGTGAACATTTGAAACACTGAATATGAATCATGAGCAGTCGTCATTCAGCCATCACTATCAAGCAGAAGTGGCGGCAGGATTGGAGAACACCTTGCAGTATTGATCGGGCACTTGTGATTTCCGTGACCCGTCGCGTGAATCGAATCGCGAAAATCGCGCAAATCGCGAAAATCAGCGAAACCTGCGACGGATCGCGGACTCTGACACCAGCCTAGCACCTGTGCTTGTTAGATCGACCACTTCCTATAGCTGCCTTACAAGGGAGGTCTTTCAGGGCAAGGTGCGCTTTTTGGAAACGGTTTAGTACATGTTGTAGGGACGCATGTATGGACCACAAAACCATGTTTCGTTTTCGCTGAACGGTTTTAGTAGTACCAAAAAAGTGGTGAATAATACTCTTGATGGTTCAATCCCCGCGGCGACTAATTTCGCAATCATTTTGCACAATGGCGACCCTTTGCAATCAATTTTGTTGGCGGCCACTTGT
Organism: Ostertagia ostertagi; assembly: GCA_036418205.1. Taxonomy (NCBI): domain Eukaryota; kingdom Metazoa; phylum Nematoda; class Chromadorea; order Rhabditida; family Trichostrongylidae; genus Ostertagia; species Ostertagia ostertagi. Next base: position 1,018 of record MU870699.1, on the reverse strand, counting down.
TGGCTTCAAAATGGTCCTGACGATGAATTTGACATCTGATTTTGATATTTAGCGCGATTTGGCACCAAACCGTAGGCGCCAACCAAATGCAAAATTTAGTCGCCACGGGGGATCGAACCCTTAACAGTACCTTATGCTTCTTTTTTGGTACTGCTATAACCGTTCAGCGAAAATGAAACATGGTTTTGCGTTCCCTACATGCGTCCCTACAATATGCACAAAACCGTTTTGAAAAAGCGCACCTTGCCCTGAAAGACCTCCCTTGTTAGAGGTAAAGAGGAAATCAGAGGTGTGTAAGTAGTTAATCCCTCCGGAATCGTCCGTCTCCGTTAGGCTTAGTCCTAGTCGTCATCCAACAGACTGCCCCTCCACCTCCCCGTCTTCCGGGGCGCACTGTGCCGGCAAAATAGCAACGGGGCGCAATGTAGCTCGGGAAGGGGAGCAGTCGCCGCGCGCGGCGTTGCGGCAACAGGAAATTCGTGAGCCAGGGGGAATGTAGCCAATTCAGGGGGGTCGGGGGTGAGGGCAGTCACTTAACATGCGTGAGAAGCTGGAATGTTCGAGTTTACACTACTTCGCTAAGCCGCGCGCGGCGACTGCCCCCCCCCCCCCCCAAGTCACATTGCGCTAGTAACGGCCCCTTAGGCTATGCCTTAGAGCGCATACACAGTTGGTCGTCCGATCATAACGATTGCACAGCGTCAGATAGGTATCGGCCCTCCATTGCGCGATGCGCGGACCTGTCCGACGATCGATACGCATCCAATGCTGTGCGACCGTGACGATCGGACGACCGACTATGAATGCGCCTCTACAGCTACAGGACAGAGAGCCGCACCGCTGCGTCTCCCCTTCCCCAACTATGTTAACACCGAAGGCGCTTATAAAACCAGTAGGAAACAGAGAAAAGAGGAAGAGATCACACTATGCACAAGTGTAAATTAGAGAAACCAGGAGCCGTAAGGTACCCTCTCCTCGAAAGCTTTCGGGAGAAGGCCACGCCACCTGCCACCGGTTT
>MU870698.1:0-23388 GCA_036418205.1 Ostertagia ostertagi | reverse complement strand
ATGTATGCTATACGTATGAGCATAGCAAAAAGAACGGAACATAAGCGTTAGTTTCGATAATACTAATCCTACACAAGACAAAATGATCACTCTTTCCGTGGAAGATTCCTTTAAGGTATCGTTTTCTGTGGTAATGAGGGCGGAGCTTTTTCCGTGGAAGATTCCTTTAAACTAGCACCACCCTTCAGCAAGGTCAACCGTGCGTTCGCATTGCTGGAACGAGGGGGGTCGCGTTTGTAGTTTTGGGAAGGATGGTGGGGTAGCGATGATTGGGATAGTAACTGGAGAGTAATTTGTTGAGTGAATGGCGATGGTGAGGTGATTTAGATTGTTTAGGTGAAGGGGGGGGGCAGAGAAAATTTGCCGTTTTATTAGCACTAATACACATACCTCCGCTCGAAAGCTGCATTGAAGGGAAAGTGGGCGGAGTTGGGCTGTGTCGACTGGGTGATGGTCGGGGTGGGGTGATCGGGTAGGGGAAGGGTGGTCGTATTGGGGAGCCTCCTGAGTCTCATGGTGGTGGTGGGGGTCGCATCGAGACCCCCTAAAGGAGGGGGTCGCGAAATTTTTGAAAAAGTGCGAACGTCACGGTTGACCCTGCTTTGCAGCCACTGTGATCACCACTACCAAAATGATTTGGTGTTCTTTTGATGCACAAGCGGGTCTTTTGAACAATCTAAACAAACACCTTCAAAATAAGAGTTTGATTCAAGAATACCTCTGAGGCAGGGATAGCCGAGTGGTTAAGAGGTTAGACTCATGCTTACTACCCCTACCCGACCACCCTACCCCAACCACCTCTCCTATCAGAGTTGTAGCGTCTCATTTTTTATCTCGGGACCCCTGAACACCGGAGGAGTGTGCTGAAATATTTATGAAGCGAAGCTGAACTTTTTGAAGCTGAATAAAGCTGTTTCGGCAAGGTGTTTGCCGTGTGGCAGAAGTTCTTCATAATCCCATAAATATTTCGCTTCTCAGAATGTACACAAGGCACCTCAATATCTATGGCAAAAGAAGAAAAAGGATAAAGCATTTGCCGTTGATCAATCCCTTTTTGGGATGCGGCACGCATTCTACTTCCATTTGTACATTCGTAGTGGCGTTTGAATGCGATGTGGCCTATACAATGACTTGCGGGGGCCAGCCGATGTACAAGTCAGTGTTTTTATCCTCCCAGACAAGTCTGGTACCAATTAACCGACCCCGGAGGGATGGAAGGCTTGGTTGGCCCGGGCGACTCACGACCCAGGATTTGATCCCCGGACCGCTTGGTGTAAGCGCCACTTGTCACTACACCACTTTCCGGTCTACGGCAAAAGTTGGTAAAAAAAAATTAGAGATTCTGCCTTTCTCCATTCTTTCAAGAGAGGGAAGCTGTAAAACACTGCCACTTTGGCGTTCTAATATGTAAACAGCACTTATGGAGTGTCACTCCAGATATTTTCAAAGACCGTAAGACTCGCCAGGCGTAAAATTAAAAAAACGGAACCAAAAAGAACGGTATCGTTTGGAAATCTTTCCTCTGAGGAGTGACTCCTTGAAATCCCTGATTGTATAAGTGAAGATCCCACCTTCGTGAGCAGCCTTGAAAGCAGCTATTAAAGTGTTCAAATAAGGCACACTTCCAGAATCCGTGCTTTCTTACCTCGATCAATGCAACTTCTGGAGACTTCTCTGGCTGGTAGTCCCGAATAGTCGTGATAATGTAACGGTAGTTCCGTTTCACGTCACTGAATGTGGTTCGCGGCGAGAGCTTCCGACAGGAGTGTTTCGAGATATCTTCCAAAGCTTTTTTCTCTAACATGCAGTCGTATTCCTAAAAGCGATCATAAATATTGTCCGACCACTACACGGTCCTCAATAGGAGTAACCTATAAATATGAGGTAGTCACCATTGCGAGCATGTTTTTTGCTTCTGGGAATTTTTCTGTAGACATTACTGAATTCTGTACTTGTCCGGTCGCAAGTAAACTCCTGAAATTTATTAATATGATACCAGTATTTAATAGCTCAACCACTGCTGGTTGATCAGCTCGCCTTCAGAGATCCTACGTCAACAGTTCCCATGATAGCCCATGATCCGCTGAGTTGTATTTCGAAGTAAACTGTCTCTACCAAACTGTTGAACCCACGAACCTTTGCGTGTTATGAACATCAAGGGCTACTTGACGCATGTTACGACTCATAACGCCACCTTCACAACAAGCCGGTGCATCTGAAATGAAATTCTGTGGCTGTTTTTATCGAATAAAGCGGTGAAACTCCAGTTCGGGGGGGCCACTCCATTGTTTCTCCAATACTCGAGATAAGGATGACAGCGCTCATGATACGTAACCAACTCATTCAGAGTATACTTTTGATAAGTAACGGTGTAATGGGAAAAAAGCCGTGAGATGCTTTAACCTTTCCGCCTGCCATGGTCCAAGGGAACGGTCCTGGACCGGAGAATGGATACCTCTTTCTAGGGCCAAGGGTGGAGGAGCTCCAGGGTGGATGACCTGGTGCAGAAAATTGTATAGGAGGTGGGCAGAATGTGTGATGGACAACATTTACCGGTCCTTATCGAAAGTACGCTCGAAATTAATCGTTTACTTGATATCTTATCCATGGTGTTGGATAGCCCAAAGTACCACTCGTTAGTACTACGGATAAGATAGCACTGGAGTGGCCCCCCCGAACTGGAGTTTCACCAAAAACTGCCTCTAACGACTTGTAGCTGATCAGAAGTGATTAACATCTCTAGTGGATTCAGACGAATGCACTAAGAAGAGCAACCATGCTGAAGGCTCTCCTTCTGCTTGTCAACGAGTCTACGAATTAGATCGTCAGCGGGGGTCAAAAAGTTTCCGCGCCGTTTATAGTTAAAAGGACAAAGCATAAAGCATTAGCCAATGTTCAATCCCTTTTTAGAATACGGCACGCATTCTACTTCCATTTCTACATTCGTAGTGGCGCGTTTGAATGCGATGTGGCCTAAACAATGACTTGGGGCCGGCCGGCGTACAGTGTTTTTTATCCTCCCAGACAAGTCTGGTACCAATTAACCGACCCCGGAGGGATGGAAGGCTTGGTTGGCCCGGGCGACTCACGACCCAGGATTTGATCCCGGACCGCTCGCGTGGTGAGCGCGCCACTTGTCACTGCACCACTTCCGCCCTGTTTCAGTTCCTTACTTTTTACTCCCTCATTTATCGTATCACTTCCAGGAAAATGCTACCACTTAATGTACAACAATAGCTATCTATGCTTTCATCTCTGTATAATGGCCGAAAAAATGAATGAAGAAATGAAACGCGTTTCCCGCTCTGTTACTTTAGCATCGAAACACTTTTCCCCTCTTTTTTGAAGTCTCCAAAGGAGGAATTCACGATAACACCGAAGGTCAAAGAAGGGGAAATTGCATGGTTGGGAGAAAGGCGGACCTCCACCTCCCACCCTGATCGCACGCGCCCTTGCAGCGAAAGATTGACCTGGATTTAATATGCTTCACTTCTGGCGTGGTTGCGGTACACCCCTCACTAATCTAGTCACTGCCGCAGCTCTACGTGAAAGAGTGATTTTCATCGCTGAGTAGAGGCTATGTTGGAAGGGGTAACAGTGATGTAAGTCGCATCAATGCCAAATAACGGCAACAAGGAAAGGTCCATTTCTTCGGAGTCTCGTCCGTTTCGATGGTTTTCTTCTTCCACGCCAGTCACGGCTAACTTCTTACCTCCATTTCCAATAAGACAACTTTTCATCGTTCATCGTAAATTTTGCCTTCAATACAACATACCCACACCGCCTTGCCCGAGTTTCTTGATTAACCACAGATTTAATAGGAAATGAGCGGGGAGGTTGTGATATCAACAGAAGATTTGGTCCGAATTCTAAATAATTCGCTGTGCTGTCGCGATTCTGAACGTCGTCGCGAGGATAAAAGCTTCGCAGAAGTTTAGAGCGAAGATCGCATATCGAAAACTGACAAAGATTAACTGAGGATTTTGATCAAACAATGTTGAACAGGTCGCTTCTTAGTTAAGCGCAACTGAGACGGAGCTTCCAAATATGCAGTTGTCCAAAGAAGTCGACAAGTGGTGCCTGAAGGGTGCAATTTCCCGTAACGAGGTTGGTTGCATTTGTGATTTCGTGAGAGGCAAACGTCGCAATTTCTGGCTGGATGCAAATTTCTTGATGTGGTTGCCGTCATAATCCAATTTCCCCCCCCTCCCCCCGCGCGCTCTCACTCGAGACAGTTTTGCGGAAAACGAAAAAAAGGGCGAACTCATGTGCGCCTGGTATTTCAGTAACAGATACTATAGAAACCGGACATGATGCGAGGTGGCGTCGCGCAGTGAGGAGGGGGTCGTATTGGGAGTCCCTTTATGCTCCTGGTGTGTGGTCCATCGAAACTCCCGCTCCTTAGGGGGGAGTCGCAAAATTTCTGAAAAAGGTTGAACACGACGGTTGACCCCGCCGCCGGTTCGTCTCCCACAGTTGCGTAGCCCCATCTCGCACTTCCAGCCGTGCACAAATTAAACTAGCTGAGCTACAAACTGTGCTGCGAACACTTGCACAGTAGAACCTCTTGCCTACCAACTGCCACTTTTCCAGCCATGTGGATAGTCTTTTTCGAGGAGGTCAAACATTGAAATCCAACATGATAACGACCTTCGCCAATTTTTTCGCCTATAGAGCTCCAGCTTTCTCACCTTCTAGACACATCAAACACTATGCTTGTAGGCAAATATATAGAGATCGCAACAGTATTTATTTCGATCAAAAATGTTTAGTTTGAGCCGAGATACTCCAGCACTTCCAACCTACAGATCTAAAAAACCGCTCTTTCTTTCGGGCAAATATATAGGGGGCGAATGTATAATGACTGTAATAGTCTTGCTTTCGGTCGAAAATGTTTTGTTAAGAATCGTAATATGCATTTTTGAAGTCGAGGGTCAAAATCGGTGGAAACTTCCCAAACCAAAATATTCACTGAAAGGCAAACCTTGAGCTTGTACTCCGCTGCTGAGTTGAAGGACCTGAAACCTCACAAACGTGCTTGGCTCACGATAGTAAGGCGTATCAGTATAAGTTACGCTATTTTAGTGGGACTTACCAGAAAAAGGAAGGCAACAAGCATGTTGAGCTATACTGTAACTTGGCCTCGGTCGCTTGTTGATCGTGGTTTTCTCCATGACCTTTTATGCAGCCGGCGAGTGTGGAGGCGGACACGATTGCATTTTGAACGCGCACTTCATAAAATTTATTCAAAGGGTTCGAGAATTCGATTATTAAGTACTATTTAGACTTTGATTATGGCGTGTTAGGGGTGACATGAATGAAATCGCTGTCACGTAATCGCGTAAAATGCGATCGCAGTGGTTCCGGGGTGGAGCTGCATTACTACGTGTTACCAACCGAAGGACTCGAGATTGGAAGATATGATACAGTAAGATAAGAAAATACGGCCGCATGAATGAGGAGCACTCCAGGGCGAAAATCTGACGATAACGATAAAGTATCACACCAAGTTTGTGCAACCACTTCCACGTCCGTTACCTAGGTGGTGCTGTGCTTCGTGTTTGTGTTTCAGCACCTTATCACGCCATTGATAAGGCGCCCCTGACCCTGAAGTGCCAATTATCGGCTCATTAGGTTGGTCTCCTAAGCAATCCATTAGGTGAGTTGTCTTCATCCCATTCGAAAAGGGACCTTCGGGCACTCAAAAACCATTAGTAGGTGACCACAGGGCTAAGCCTCAAAGTTGAGAAGCACCAAGAAGAACGAAAACTGCTCACATCCTCCCTAACTTAGGCATGTTCCCAAGCACTGTAAGAAGGCCCACTCATTTGAACGTCCCCTCCTTCCCGACTATTCCAGTAATGACTGGTTACGGAGCACAGCTTCGAGGTTTGGGGTAATAAAAGTATCCTGCTAGATGTGAAGATTTACGTTCCGTAGACGTTCGCAGACTCTCTGAGGTTCAGCGCCCCTTTTAGGTCTTTGTAACCATCGGCAATTATGGATAATCTTTGCGAACTAGCCTTTGTTCATATCCGTGAGCAATACAATGGAAGTTCGGGTTGTACTTATGCTTACATTATTGTCCTACCTCTGACGTCACGGCGGGGGCAGGGCTTATGAATCAATGTCAACTTGAAAACATGTCTACGGCAATAGGAATTCATAATAGTGATAAGTACTGTAACAAAAGTACGATTATTCATGGCGTTTTCGAAAAGTATGAGCCAAAAGTACATACGACTGGCTCATGTGCGAAAATGTTCATCTTACAAATTGCATCTCCCACAGATGCCATTTTTCGTTTGATGTTTACCGGATGGCAGCAAACATTTGATGCCCTAAAGGAGCGTCCGAGGGTTCCCGAGGAATCGTTTAGGCCGATGTCAGACTTTGCGAATCGCGCGATTCGCAAAGTGTGACAGCGGCCTTAGGAATGTGTGATCCAGCAAAGTCTGTTGGTGCACTGGCTTCTTCGGAGCATCGAAAACCTGGATAACTTTTCTGTACAGCCGCAGGCTCTTTGGAGACATTGGGAAATATCTTGCCTCTCTAAGGGACCTAGATTTGGAATGTGTGGTTGCGCACCGACTCGCGGTCTATAGGGTTAGCAAAAACTACGGTAACTAGAGCGCTGTTGAAAGCGCATCTCGAACTTCTTTGGACATAATGGCCCTAGCTTAAAGGGACTCCAGAGAAATTCGCTGGACACACTGGCAAAATATGTGGATCGCGTGCACACAAAGCAAATATTGTGCAACATCGATGCAGCATAAGGCAAGGATAGCCGAGTGGTTAAGAGGTAGACTCACTTCTGCCTCCGGAAGCTGCGAGTTCGATCCCTGGAGGGGGGGGCGTGCCCTTGGGGGGCTATTTGTCTAAACCATGCCTGCAAAAATTGCAAAAATGGTTCTAGTACCAGCGTCAGGCCCAGGTTGACAGGCCGGCTGATGAATACCCCAGTCACACCAATCATGTCTAAAAGTTGTCAAAGAATCAGTGATAAAGCTAGGACGTCACCCGGAAGTGGCGCAGAACCCCCGCCCGAGTTCTGTGGTCAGTATGCGAGGGCTACCGAGGAGTGAACGGCCTCGGCCAAAGAAGCTAGTTCGAATAGGGACTCTGAACGTGGGATCGCTAACTGGGAGTCCGCGGGACTAACGCAAGGGAGAAGAAGAAGAAGAAGAAGAAGAAGATCGATGCAGCATAACTTTGCCGAGTTCATGGCATTAAGGAGTGCAGCGCCCTATCCCCTAAATCAACTCACATCGTTATTTGTGTAGGCTTAGAACGGCCTAGACACTTAATCTCCTTATCTTCACAGCACGAACGATACGCTCGAGAGATGACTTCGCTCAGGTATCAGCGCAGACAGCCGCCAGTTCGAGAAGCGATGTTGTATTCTGTTTGATGACTTACGATGAATATATTGTTGGCAGTTAACTGTGTGCCTTTCTGACCCACCTTTCCCATTCTCACAGCGCAATTGTGAGACAGCACATAACCTAGCCACACTTCGACATCTTGTATCACTTTTCAACTGGAGACATATCTTCGAAGGAACTCGTAATGAATGTCTTGCACAAGTTGTTACGGAGTTATTGCCCTGATCTCATGGCGGGTATGCTGTTTGCGCACAACTCCTGCGCACCGAGAGCAATAAGTGTTCGCAAACAGCTACTTCTGCTCATATATTGGCGCAACATGGATCTGACGGAATACTGGTTCCGCAAACCCTCCAAGGCCGATGTCAGACTTTGCGAATCGCGCGATTCGCTAGCGTCTGCGGTCGCGTCGCGGCCAGTGAATCACTCAATTGGCTGGTACCGCAACGCGACCGCGGACGCTAGCGAATCGCGCGATTCGCAAAGTCTGACATCGGCCTAAGGAACAAATCTGTTTATTAACACGTTGACGGCCGGCTGACGCGCATGCGCGTCAGAAATTTGGCACCGCATCGGACGTTTTGGCGCGCACGCGCGTCAGAAATCATTTTTCATTGTGCTTGCGCTCCTTCTTCTCGAGTTTTTTTGCATTCATTCTATAGATAATACATTAGCATAACTATAAACCACATGGCAGCCAGAGTGGTCAAATATCCCTTGATTTAGCAAAGATTTTCTGAACGCACAAAACTTTCATTTCAATTCTTCCCTAGTATTCCTTTCACTGTCGTAAACATTCATATGAAAGTAACAGTTGTAGCCGCGCACATTCTGCCTGATACATATATTCGCCTAGTCGACCATTCGAGAGACTTCGAAACTTCTTGTTCACTTGCAGATTGGCATCTGCTGCTAATAAAGTTTCTTCTAAAAAACAACCTACCTAGCAACACAGTAGTGGTTGATACACTCGTACGGAAATTAAGCCCAACACGGACATGCAAATTCAGGCTTTGTTAAAGCAACAATTCCCAAGGACGATTCGGGGTGTAAATTACGTTTGATAATGAACGGTTATGGCGAAAATTGACCGATAGTGACGCCGCAAACCACAAGAGAAAACAGCCGAACAGGGCTTTAAACAGGGACTCCCCTTCTGGCGCTCAGAGATGTGGGAAGACGCGCGTTGGACGAGTTGTCTGAACTTGCCCCACTTAATGCGCTCCAGTTGCATAACACTAACATAATTACATAACACTATACATAACATAACAACATCACAACAACAAAAAAAAGAAACAATTCAGTGCAACAGGCAGGATCAACACCATCACATTGATTACTTTAAAGGACAGAGTTCAAATACTCCCTGTGGTCCCAAAACGAGCACGAATGCCTCCGTAGCCAATCACGGCTGGCAAGTGGGCGGTCCCGAGAAATCTCCAACCACACCCATCTTTGAGGAGTTTAACGCCCTTTTTAGGCTTTTCCCAGGTGAGTTTTCTTTATAACTACACTTTAGATGTTCTCCAATAGGGCCTGTGCATCTTTAGTGCCATTAGTTTTGAAAGAACCACGACCCCCTGCTGGACTGTGCTTTTAATCGTTCGATATTTTCCTATAGAGCTGCACCTCGCTCACCAAAAGAACTTCCCTCTGCTCGAGTGGGCCTAATTCAACTCATAGAATTAGTGCAGAGCAAATGACAAAATAAACCGCCTTTCAGCTACGTCCTATCGGACCTCTACTTCTTGAATGGACTTTGTGAACAGTTCCTAATGTTGAGCGCTTTGCCATTCAGAAGAGGGTATTTGGCATTCAGCTGCGGCAAAATGTTACTACCCATTGAAAAGGTCATCCGGGCATGATTCCTGTACATACTGATAATAGTCTTGAGAACTGGCATTAAAATTGAGCTGTGCTACTCGCAGCAGACTTTGTAACAGCTCAAACTCACCGCTGCACTCGCTTCACCCGACCCTGGGAGAAGCTTACGTGATAAGCTACAATGATCGCACTAAAATTCATTCAACATCGTTTCAGAAGAAAAGGTGCCAACTATCAGCTAGCAACATAAAACTGATGTGTAATGTTCATTCTTCAGTACTATATGGAAGTTAAAACAGTGTCCTTCTGCAAAGCTTTTTGAGGCCGGCGCATTGATAGCCAAAGGGGCATTGTGTGCAATCGGTTTACCAATCATATAGATAGGCTTCCCAACTTGGACGTGCCTGAAGAAAATCGTTATCATTTTGCAACCAATTCTGTTTCAACGTCACCAACTTACGGTTTGCCGTAATAGCAATAAACAGCAAGTAATTCCTCTTCGAACCGACCAGCAGGTCCACTGCGTCAGCCCCCCCAAGTTCTTCCGTATGTGTCATATCCCCCATCTGAAAACTACGGAGACATTAAGCTAAAAAAGATGAATGGGATGCAGTTGCCTCTGCCTCTATATAGAGTAAATTGCTGAGGTCCTGCGGCAATATAGAACTAATAAAGGCTATCATTACCGACGATACCACTTTAATTCTACTCTCTTGGATTTGCACGCACACTTCTGTTCCCTCACTATGCTCTGGTGGGTCGGAAATCAGATTGTTAGGGGTAGGGAATACCTAACATCCGAAAATCTGGTTTCGTGGTTCGACTTGCATGCCCTTGTGCTCTTGTCGAGTGGCGTTATCCCTAGCGCCATCCACCACCACTTCATTGATCTTATCTCATGAATTCGGAAAAGTTCAGAACAAGTGTGTGCTGTGCTTGCTCATACCTTGTCGGTTATTTGCTCAGGTAGCACCTTAAGGTTGGAAGTGTATCAACCGCTAGCATCCTAGGATTTCCTTATTAGCCTGTTTCCTCCCGCTTTCTTCACCTTATTGTGAGCGCCTCTGAGTACAAAATCGCCTAATTGAAGCAACCGTCGGTCTGTCAGTTTTGATTTATAATTTTGTTTACTTTGTGTTTTCGTTTCTGCTTCTTTTTATATTGCTGCCTGGTATTAGCCTTTTAGTTTCTAGAAATATTGCAATGGATTTTTTTTCTGCTCAACAATGATATTTCCTTTTTCCCTCATCTGGGCACACTCTTGTGAGTGTATTTTAAATAAATAAATAAATAAATAATATTCAAGACAGATACGTAATAACTTCGTATCATAATATGTGGACATTTGTTTGCTCCTTGTGTTCATATCTGCACCAACAAACGTAGATACTCAGCAGAGGGCAAGATAGTATGGAATAGCAAAGTTATTAGTATACCCTCGCCTTCAAATGACCAGAAATTGTGCAATTGCAGAAATTGACGTGGCATTGGCACACGTGGCTAAATTCTCGATGAAAAGGTGACATCACGTGTGCTCAAAGATGTTCTTGAATCGATGCCACGTTAATGCCACGTCAATTTCTGCAATTGCACAATTTCTGGTCATTTGAACGTCCAAGGGCAGCGGTCAACCGGAAGGCTTGGTGATTCAGCGTTTTGTAGTGTTCTCTGGGCACTCTCGCACATGCACACTATTACAGCATCTCTGCTTTCTTTCCCTCCTTCAAAAGGCTTAGTCCTAGAAAACACAAAGTATGTGCTTTTCTGTCTGGACTCTCACGCGTTGGTTGACCACTGCCCCGTAACCGTCATTTGAAGGCGAGGGTAAGTGACTGAAGATTTTGGCCTATTTATTTGAAGGCGACTTTATTTTTCACGAAACTTACGAAAAAAATCTGATATATTCTAGGGATAAACACCAAGCTCTAAAACGGGTTAAATAACGGTTATCCACGAATTATTCTTTGAAGTGACTCCAGTGAGTGAGTGAATCCATTGACTTGAAGAAGGATTCCACGACAAGAACGAACGTCGATGAGGAGGGAAAATTGCCTAGTGGGGAGAGTTCTGGGCCGTTTCTCATGGTTTTCCTTCTTTCTTGTACCACTCACCATCCCTAGGTTAATTTGAATGGGTTGCTTTTTCATCGTATATTCGGCCTTTCAATTCCATTTTCCGGAAAATGGTAAATCGGTTTTGATAAGGCACATGATTGGCCTTCATGGACATCCAACGTGGGCAACAGTGTCTGAAGAGTTTCGGGGTGGCAGGCGTCATCAGCAAGAACGCTGTCCAAGCATAATCTTTTAATTATAATGAAATATGAACATGGATATATGGATAATTTAACATTTGAATCACTAGACTAGATATCCAATAATTCAATAAATTTGAGTATTACTATTGAATATGAATATGCATATTGAATATGAGTACTTCAATGAACATAATCTTTGAATCTTCCACAATAATCCAATCTTTCGCCCTCAATTCCACAGAGACAATCCTCGGTGATAACCCTATTCGACTGTATCCAGGCGACCGTCCATTTCAGCAATCTCTTTTCCGCGGGTTGAAGTTGCCTTTCATGGTTCATGTCTAAGGTTACTACTCGCGGCCATAGATAATTGATAATGTCGCGTTAATTGAGGCCTTTTACTGACTCGTCAACTCTTCTTTCTTCAATAATTCTCAAGGTATTGGAAGCGTAAAGGGGCGGAAGGTGTTAGTGGAATGGTACGCTACCACGCCGTGCTGTCCAGGATCAAGTCTTGGTCGTGATCCGCCAGCCACCCAAGTGCTTCCATCCCTCGGATGCGTACCTGGTACAACTTATCTGGAGAGGACACAAAACATTCTGACTTGTATATATGCCCACAGGATAGCATTGTATAGGTCATACCGCAGTCAATAATGCCACTTCGAATGATACAAAGAAGTGAAGCGGCCCGCTCGCCTAAAAAGCGATTGATCCACGCAAAAACTTTATACTTATTATCCATTTATCGTATAGCAGGGCAACCGTCACTCTCTGCTAAATTGCAATAGTACCATTCACTTCCGTGTAGGATGTGCTCTAGAACGCCCCTTCCAACGGTGGTATTCAATCATGTCATTGATTTTTGTTCGTCTTGACACACTTGAACCGCCTGCCTCCATCAATCCATGGGCATCGATAACGGGAGTAGGGAGGATTAAGAGAGATTGAATATTTTGGCACTATTGCACTATTACAACCCCAATGGCTGAGATGGGTCAAAAATAATTTTCGCTGAAACTTTTGCTATGGTGGGGTTATCGAGGGTCCTGATCACGAATATGAACATCCATTTTTGGCGCTGGCGCCAAATTGGCGCCATTTGGCGGCCAGTTGGCGCCACAACTGATTATCACCAAATTCGCTGTAAACTTAAGAAAACTGTAAGCGGATATAACATTTGGGCCCTCCTTTACGAATATACACAGTTTTTTACATTTTGCTGTAATAACGCATAATTTTTGTATTCTAGCGCTTCTTCCTTCACTATGCGCCTCAGGATCTAAGCTTAGGGGAGGGGAGTGAAACTCCGGAGTGGGTGAACCACGCACCGTGTGGCAAAAGTTGGAGTGTGTTAGACCACAGGGGAGTGCCCTACTCACTTTGGAGCCCTCCACTATTCAAAGGCTTAGTCCTGATTGCGATCTAATTAGTGCGAGGGCGCAGACGAGCAGGAAATAGGCGCCGAATAGCGCTAACAACAAACAACGAACGTCATGTCATATTCATAATCAGGACCCCAAATAACCTCTATACAGAAATTTACAGCGAATTTAGTGGAATGAGTCGGCTCACCGGCTGTCCAGTACTTCGCAAATGACGCCAGCACCGAAAATGGATATCATATACGTGATCAGGACCCTCGATAACCTCCATAGCATAAGTTTCAGCGAAATTTATTTTTAACCCATCTCACCACTCCTGGGGTTGTAATAATGCAATAGTGCCATTCTATTGCGTAATAACTTCCATGGTCAGCGTATTGCGCTCCTCCAGATTCCAATAGCGAAACTCATAGAAAAGGCATCAAGTGGCAATATTTTCTTCATTCAGATTCGCCAACCTGTTATCTCTGCTAATGATGTTTAGTCTTGTCCGTGTTTCTCTTCTAACGTTGTTCTTATACAACGTATTGGTAAATAAATAAATACAAGTGCATAAGTAAATAAATGGATGTCGCCACGTCTCTTCCGAGGCAGAAATTCTTGAATATCACTACGCTTGTTAGGCTTAAATGCTCGAACTTTTCACTTTCTCGCATCAGCATCACCTCGGTTATTGAGGATATGATTCGACTATGCAAAAAAAGCTGTTGACATCACTCGACTCCTATTTGATTTGCACTCGCACTTACTCATTCTTCAAGATTATTTTCAAAATTCCAACATAAACTCGGCAACAGGACTTCAAAACCTACCATAAAGAATGGAATTGCTGGGAAGTTAATTGGTTGAGGCGTAACATTGTCAAATTTGGAATACAAGCGTAGATTCCACCAATCGCGTGCAGCCTTAAAGGAGGATTTCACGTCAAATTGGATGTAAAAGAAAGGGATATGTAATGAAAAAGGTTGGAGGACCACCAAGGAAGCGAGAAGAATCTTCTATCGCGACGAAGGGCGTATAGATCGCAACTTAAAGGCAGCGATTACGATAAAGTGGGAGCGCATCGGGGAAGCATATGCACCACACGAATCAGTTACTTGGCTGCCAGGGAAGCGAGGTGTAGCGCTTTCACGACGAAAGGTGCGCTGGTTGCTGAGCAGGACTTCGAAAGCACTCCGCCCCAAAAGCGATCCGCCCACTAGTTAGTTGGTGATTTGGACGAGCTGCGTTGCCAGCAGCGGCACAACTGGAGCAACTCGACGAGCGTGGTTTGGCATGGTGTCACCAAACGCGTTGCGCTGAACTCGTTCATACGTCCGCTTTCTGAGCTGTTACCTGTTCATGAGTGAAAACCAACGGCCAAAAAAGGGGGTCCCATTTTGCGTTTTCTTGACGGATTTCTCCGCTTTTTCGCCACTGGCGTACCATTGAGCACACCACTCCTTTGAATCCTCCTTAAACTTATCGTAATCGCTGCATTTAAGAAATCCTAATTTCGGCGAAAGCCACCTGCCATGGCGCAACCCGCGTCAGGTGGAGGACTGGGGCTGTGATTGCATATTATTATTGTCGTTCCTTGCTCATAACTCGGAGTGGTAATCTCAAGCGGCTACTTCGTTGAGTTAATGAATGGATGATGTTCCTTGGCATGAAATCGAGATTAGCCCTTACAACCAGGCCCGACTTGGTCACCTGCTCGTCCAAAAGCGGAGGCCAGGAGGGTTAAAAGTCTCATTTAGCGGGTTTTGAGCCATTTTATCACGGGGTTTCTCGATCAGTGCATATTCTATTGTCTCTGCTCTAATAAGCAGCAATTTTTTGCACTATATGCCGTTGAGCGAGTTTTACGATAAATTGATCGCCTATTTGAAATAAAGGAAGAGGTAGTCAGTGATGAGGAGATGAAGAACGAAAATCGGCGTTAAACCCGGAAGTGGAGCCCCCATTTTCTCCGTCGATATTCGTGTTAGGGCGAGTTCCATAGAGACTGGCGTAATCAAGGTGAGCACTTTCAGCCTGATTTTCTGCTAAGGCACCTGAGGCCAGAGCTTGCGCCAAGAGTCTGACGGGGATACCTAATCGCGGTGAGCGTATAGAGTCGCAAGCGCACCGGTACAGCTAGGCCGCGGGCCTAACAGGCACTCGCCAACGCTGCTAATTGTGCATTTCCCACGCCCTAAGGACTTGCCACCCATTCTAGTGGTCTCGCTCTTCAACTTCCACTTTATTATGGAACTTTCCTTCGAGATGAGCAGATGTTCAGAATCTCAATTGGATCTGTTTATCACTTACTTTGACTAATGCTTGCTCTGGAGTCATGATCGGGCGACGGAACCTCATAGTCGTGTTGATATAGCGATAATTCCTTCCTGTGTCAGTGAAAGCCAGTTCTAGGTGGAATTTCCTTGCAATCGTCTTGGAAAATGGCTTCATCCAGAGCTTTTTTCTCCAAGGCGCAGTCGTATTTCTTGAAAAGATACCTAATATAGATACTCAACCATGTTGCGTCAAAAGGATCAGTATTATCAACTGGAAACTAGTAACTTGAGGTTTACCATTTCACGCATGTCTGCTGCTTGCGGCAGTTTTTCCGCTCCAGTTAAGGATGACCTTTGAACCTTTCCTCGAGCAAGTTTATCCCTGAAATTCAAGCTCTAGCCTGACATTTGTAAGAAGTTATGCCGCTGGTCTGACGATCGTGTCACTCTGGACTTTTAGTTTTGCTCGGATCTTAACGGCCAGCGACTTACGAACTAGCTACTTCCAGCTAGGGTTTTTCAGAGGAGCCGTCCCGGCTTAGTACACCACACGCCCGAAAAAGAAGCAGAGAATGCCCGTCAAAAAAACGCAAAACGGGACCCCCTTTCTAGACCCATGGTCTTCACCCATAAACAGTTAACAGCTCAGAAAGCGGACGTATGAACGATTTCACCGCAAAGCATTTGGTGGAACCATGCCAAACCATCCTCCTGTCGGGTTGCTCCAGGGGTCGTCATGGTGAACCCTATTGGGGAGCGGACCATGAGGATGGGCCGACACATTTGCTGGAGGCTTTCGTCGCAGGACCCACTAGACAACGGCCGGCTGACCTTGTGGGCGGATCGCTTTCTGGGGCGGAGTGCTTTCAAGGTCCTGCTCAGCAACCAACGCACCTTTAACGAAGCGCCACATCTCGCTTCTTGGCAGCCAAGTAACTGCTCCGTGTGGTGCGCTCCCTCTCTATCGTAATCGCTTCCTTTAACGTTCGATGATGCCACAAAGACCGAGGCGTACTACGCACACGAGTCCTTTTTGCAGCCACTCTCAGTTGTTCGGCTCATCAAACGGCATTGTTTGCCTCCATCTCTTACTCATAACAATCGACGCCCTAGGCACAAGAAGCGGGTGCGACCTGAGAACTTGCAAACAATCACGAACAGAAACGACCTAAAGTTCTTTTGACCAGTGCAGCTACTAAAAGGATGCAATCATTTCCACCTGTGCGCCCAAAATGCTCTTAAGATCATAAAGGATCCTTCTTATTTTTATAAAGCGCTAACTTTGTGTGTCGGTTTGTGTATCTGTATGTATGTGTGTATGTATGTATGTATGTATGTGTGTCCGTCCGCAAAATGAAGTGAGTGAGAAGGAAGCTCATGGGATAAACAAACCGCTAACAAATCGGGTAGCTTACAGGATTTGAGATATCAATGTTTTGTAGCAGGATAGTTGTGATAACACTCTTAGGGCTATATAAACACCTGCTTAGCACACTTCCGTTCATTCCACATGGTGCTGCAGTGGCAGCTGGAGGGCAGTGGAGAGAGGAAGGGAGGATGAGGAAGGGAAGCGAAAAATCTACCGTCATATCATGATTGTGTCCCTTCTACTGTTTGAAACACCATTGTGTTGCATACGCGTCACTTCCACGAGGTGTTGGTGTCACAGGAGGAAGGGACCATAGCGGAGGATAGAAAGCTTGCGCAGGAAAGGAAGGTCCCGGCGGTTGACGGGGGACTAATCTGGTAAAGGATAAAGCATTTGCCGTTGATCAATCCCTTTTTGGGATGCGGCACGCATTCTACTTCCATTTGTACATTCGCAGTGGCGTTTGAATGCGATGTGGCCTATACAATGACTTGCGGGGGCCAGCCGATGTTCAAGTCAGTGTTTTTATCCTCCCAGACAAGTCTGGTACCAATTAACCGACCCCGGAGGGATGGAAGGCTTGGTTGGCCCGGGCGACTCACGACCCAGGATTTGATCCCGGACCGCTCGCGTGGTAAGCGCGCCACTTGTCACTACACCACTTCCGCCCCTTTTAAGATTAGTCTTACATTAAAGCAACACAATCGAAACAATGCCGTGTCTTGTCAAACAACCCTCTCTAACATCCTGCACCTTTCTGTCTGCCGTCCTGATGCTCAATCGAGTTCCCTACGGCACGGCGGCCAGTAAACGTCTACCATGCCACCCCTGTCGCAGTCCACAGTACTTCAGGTACTCCTAGAGGGACACGCAACCCTTTGCCTCTTTTGAACAAAGATTTCGTGAAGAGGTTCGACCATCGAGCCGGAGGGGCATCCTGCGTATGCTGGCCGTGAAGAAGGATCCAGTCGGTAACCTCTCTGACTCAGCCCACATCACAGAATCACATAGCATTTACAGCCCACCTGACCTCGGACGTTTTGCAATTGGGGTAAGGATCCTGAGGGAAATTTCAAGCATAGGCCCCCCTTCAACAGCGTGCTGATCCTGTCTGTACAAAATTCATGTATCGGAGGCATAATGGACAAAAAGCACGGCAGAATCGAACGGGTGGCCGCGAGGCCCGACCATTTTCGAACACTCCCAGTGCCGCTTGATCGCTAGAAATCACCTCGGGAGCCTGTGTCGTTCCGTGTTCCTGTTCCATCCGTAGCTTCTGAGACGGAATCGGATGCTCCCGCCTCCGCCGATGCTCGTGACATCGGACCTCACTCACTCTTTTCTTTTGGAACCACAGTTTACCATGTTCACCTTCCCACAGGCGCAGTGGAAATAAACCACATCTCCTCGAATTACTCTATGAAGGACTCAATCCGGAACGATTGTTCGGAAAAGGCCGGAGATGGGGCTATTTGCTACCGTCCGACCTTCATGATAGATATCCGCCGTTTTGTTCTTCGAGTGGGGCGTTCAAAAGCTGGGCGAGGTGGTAACGTGCTATCGTACTCTCCCTTCCCACGATAACCATCTCCTTTTGCATTGGTGAAAGGTGTAACTTGCTCTAGAGGTTCTTAGATATTTTATTTCCTTGTGAAATCAATTTAAAAAATTAATTCATAAGATGCAAACCTTCAGCATTGACTCGCACTAGGCTGCTGGACTGAAGAGCCTGAAATTCCCATAAGTGGATTTGTTTTCGCTAGTAACAAATTGCGAAACTTTTTGGACAGGAACGTACCAAAATCGCGAAAGCAACAAACATGTTGAATTCGGCAGTGGTTTGGCTGCGGAGCATTGTTGGTAAGCTTTTATGTCGTCGTTAAGTGACAGAAGCATGGTCGCTCTTTGTACGTGACTTCATAAAATTGTCCCCAAAGCGATTGAAAGCTAAGTTGTTTTCATCATTGTACTTCATCATCTGTTTTGATCACAGTGCGTCAGTAATCACACGAAAGCGTAACACTAATGTTGTGCTCCAGCCATCGTACGATGTTCTCGGGTAGGGGGGGGGGAGGTTGGAATTGCTCATGACTCATTATGATTTCACGATTGCACTACCACTCACATAGTCCTTTTGTGGGTACCCGTCAGGAGGCCCGTCGCGCGGCGACGGCGTGCGACTGTGGGATTTTCGCGTCAAGTTTTGCATAGAATGTACCATTGCATGTCCTACAATGACGTGTCATCAGCTAGCCGCTGCGTCCGCTGACTCTGCCTTGTCGCCGCGCGACGGGCCTCCTGCGGGTACCCTCCTTTCGTCTGCATTTGCTCCATCAAGGAACAAACGGAGTGAAAAGGAACGCATACTCATCGCTGAGCTTGACAGGAAATCGCTTTACAACCCTTCAGCAGATACGTCTCCAAATTACATTGAAAGTAATGATAAGGAAGATCACAGGTCACAAAGATGCTCAAGTTCCTTGAGGAACACCCAGAGAGTTCGCGTCTTTTGATCTGGCATGAGAGGTCTGGGCGGGCAATCAAATCGTCGATGAACGCCTAGCTCGTAGCGGGGATAAGTGGTGAGATATACGTAAACTTTGTTCACAACCAAGAGCAGCTCACAAGAGAAAAACTGTTAGGCTGTCCCGTAAATAGTGAATCACTACATTTACTGCTTATAAAAAATTCAAGAAAATCTTGTAGGCGTGAGCGTGTTTTTCTCAAGAAGAACCCACAATTATCCTACCGTAAGCATTAGTGCCCATTCACATGTACCTTCGAGGCTGAAAACTTCTATTGGATTGGATTTTTGTCAATTTTTGTTTGGAACTTTTCGCCCAAGCCCCGATCTGAAACCGCCGGAGTGGGCCCCTCTTGTTTCCCTGTGTTCCTCTCAGGGGTCCTCCTGCGTATTCACCAGTGTTCTAAAGTAGGTGGAGTGTGCTAACAAATCCACAAGGAGCCGTAGCTTTGAATCTTAAAAGGTTCCGGAGTTCTGACAGCAAAAGCCCAACCTCCTCTGTGTCCGACAAGGTGTTGCTAGAGCATGAAAGGGACCTTGCGCTAGGGTGTCCCCCAAGAGGCCCGTTGCGCGGCGAAGGAGGGAAGCAGAATGCGCTCGGCCGGAGGACGAGTTCGCAGCGCGTGCTGTGCGATATGAGACGTAGTATGGTTACACTCTATTAACCTGACGCCTAACCGCTACAGTATGCGCTGCGACTCGTCCTTCGCCGCGTCTGCGTCTCTGCTTCGCCGTGCGGTGGGCCTCTTGGGACACCCCTTGGCACTAGGAAATATCACCAAGTTATGCCTAGGAGTCAGTGAATAAGGCAAACGTCGACAGCATAATGGCGACGCGTTCAATCTGAAGGTGAAGCAAGACAAAGTCTGGTTTTTTTCTGAGGTCATTCGACCCCACCTTTGCAGAAAATGCTCATAAAAAAAATTGGAGACCTTTGAGCTAGCAGCCAACTCCGCCGTGTAGCTCATCCTGGTATCAGCGAAAGCCAACCTAGTCTGAGTTGTAGCACTTCTCTTCAGGAATAAATTCTACGCTAAATGACATGACCTCAAACATCGACTTCCGATCATTCTTTGATCAATAGCTCCTGGAATTCTAGAGAAAAGACAGTAACTAAAGATCCCATGTATAGGCAATAAGTTTGCGGATAACAGAGGTGTTTGACATAGATGAGCAAGCACTTCATATGAGAGAAAGAGAAGAAAAATTAAAATTGAAATGTCCAAAGTGATTCACTAATTATGCGACAACCTAATAATTTTCTATACAGCTAGTGCCAATTTTGCATGAATTTTTGTCTTTTCCGTTTCATATGCCGCGCCTATACAGCATACGCCTCCAAAATAAAACTGATAGCGATCATAGTTAAAGGCACAACCCAGGCAGAGGTCGTGTGAACTCTTCTCTTCGGTCAGAAGTATAGAACCCTAGGGGACAATCACAAATGTGGCGTTCACGTGCACGGAATTCGACCGACAAGAACGCTTGGGCTTGCAAAGTAAGCTGCTCGAGCTGCAGCGAACGAGCTCTCTTATCAGGCCGTTGTCTGGTGCTCTCTCATCTGATGCGCTCTCTCGCCCCATACTCTCCTCTTCGCGCTTAGTCTCTCGTTCCTTTAGCACAGCCAATTAGGAAGGTGAGTGAGCCCTCAACCTGAGCGTTTTCGACGGATTCTTTTCCTTTTTTCTTCACTGCCGGCCCACTTGGCACCGATACATTCACATTCGTGTGCAAGAGCCACACCAGTGCGATCCTGGGGCATGCCTTTAAAAGAGCTTGTTCGTTAGAAACAAATATGTTGGACGAACATCTACAATCGATTGACACAAATTCAGATGGAATTCGTGTGTATGGCATATCTCGCATGTGGAAGGAGGAATTGTCTCGAAATCTGTATAAATCTAGAATGTACGGATGATTTAGTTCGTTCCTTCTTGTTCTGGTTGAAAAAGAAGAATTATGGAAGGCAAATATCGTCGTCTGTGTTTTCTTCGAAATTTGAGCATCTCTTGTTTAATATAGACTTATATGAACAACGGTGTGGACAGTGCAGCTACACTTCATGGGCACCCACAATACGTGGTATTGAAGGGCGAAAGTTTGCGTAGTTAGCCACGTGACCTTTCGCAGTGAATGTCTAGCGCGGCGTGATGATATTATGAGTTCATGAGAAGTGTACTTTGAAGCTCCACAAAAGTCATGAATACGTTTGCCTACGCTGACATTCATGGAAATGCGGTTGTCGCGCCGGCACGGACGCCTTGCTCCCCCGCTAGTCGCATAAGCATCGGGGTTCACCCGGCGAAGGAGCGGCGTCGGTGTCGGCGTGAGGGTAGCTACGGGGACTTACGCCGCGCTCGCTGCCCGCCACTATGCCACGCGGACACCTAATAGGCCTGAGCAGCCCCGACTGGCAGTACGCCATACCCTACTGCGTATTGCAATGCCATGGACTACGCCGTGATGTTATTGTCCCGATACTAGGTAGCTACGAGGAATTACTAGCCCGGCCTACGAGCATTATATCTACTATGAACACTCTAGTCATATTAATAAATAGATAGTTTAGTGCGGATCAACCGCTACGATTAAAACACTACAAGAAAATATACCATAGATTCATGTGATCTTGAAACTACGATTGAAAAAAACAACTCAACCTACATCATCGATCAACCCGGCTCACTCCACTACTCCTACCTACCCTCCTCACGGGTCGAACCCAGAAGTGCTTCTTACGCGGGGATGACGTGGCTCGGCTCCGATGTTCTTCGACGGGCATCCATGCCCGGAACCATTCGTTGACGTACGAACACTGGAGCACAAGTGGCGACGACAGACAGCAACGGCCAGCGGCTACACTCGACGGCGGCAGCACGTAGACTGAAGACAGGCGAGGACGCGTGCACTCTGCGTCCCTGACGTTCTTCGAGAGACTTCGACAGCGCGGGCGCGCCAGGACCCGCGCACACCCGACCAGGCGCGACCCTTTAGGTGGAGTCGTACGGAAGTCACGACAGCGTGTAACTTCGACAAGAAATCGCTTTTAGGGTGCTCGGTTACCTGCCACAGTGAAATTTCGTCTGAAAGCGAATAAATTCGCTATTACCCATGCCTTATGCGTCCCCTGAAAAGCCAGGACTGACTGGCTCCGTCAGGACAGGCCTAGATCGAGTTGGCCGTCACTCTGGAGGCCAAATCGTGTATTTTTTGATTTCTCATTGTAGCTTTTAGTGTATGTAATATAAGATGCTACCAGCCAGTCTGACCGGCATAAGTGAATGGTGGAATCCAGATGGGTAGGAAATTGTACGTGGACCGTGTACGGTAATGGACGGATGTTCCATATCCATATGAGTTTCAAATAGGGTCTCAGACAGTGGGCGGAGTCAGTCCAATTGGGAGTGGCTAGTCCTCAAACTGCCGTTTTCGCTCTGAGTGTTCATGCGGGCAAATATGGGTCCGAGTAGACGAGCATGAGCAAATTGGGGGAATAAGGACTGATGGACACAGCAGTTGATATAAAAGCATAAAGCATTTGCTGCTGATCAATCCCTTCTTGGGATGCGGCACGCATTCTACTACGACTACACAATGACTTGCGGGGATCAGCCGATGCACAAGTCAGTGTTTTTTTTTTCAGACAAGTCTGGTACCAATTAACCGACCAGGGTCAACCGTGCGTTCGCACTGTTCGAACGAGGGGGTCGCATTTGTGGTTGATTTTGGGAGGGGGTCGCATTCAGGGGTGGTGGAGTGGGATTAGTAAGTTGTTAATTATTTGTTGAGTGGAGGTGGAGGGTGAGGCGATTCAGGTCACTTTTTGAGGGATCTCGGAGGATGTAGTTGGTTAATTGGTGTTGTGTATAGCGTGGGGTACATTTCATTGCACAGTAATGCAGTAATATCTCCCCTCCCCCGCTCGACGCCTTCGTTTTTGGAAAAGTGGGCGGAGTTGGGCTGTGTCGACTGGTCTCAGAATCAAATACTATAGAAACAGCCATGATGGCGAGGGTGGTGGTCGGGGTAGGGAGAAGGGTGGTCGTATTGGGGAAGCTCCTGAGCCTCCTGAGTCTCATGGTGGTGGGTGGGGGGTCGCATCGAGACCCCCTAAAGGAGGGGGGTCGCGAAATTTCTGAAAATGTGCGAACGTCACGGTTGACCCTGTAACCGACCCCGGAGGGATGGAAGGCTTGGTTGGCCCGGACGACTCACGACCCAGGATTTCGATCCCCGGACCGCGCGCGTGGTAAGCGTGCCACTACACCACTGCCGCCTCATCAATTGATATCAATTGAAAATAACGGTTTTTTTTTCCTGATGACTGGTTGTAGTCATAGATGTGCGACCGACTTAGGACCAGCAAGTAAGACTAGACAGGAC